>JANHFX010014484.1:0-11974 GCA_027560015.1 Chloroceryle amazona | reverse complement strand
GCCAATCGCATCCTGGGCTGCATCAAAAGAAGTGTGGCCAGCAGATCGAGAGAGGTGATTCTGCCACTCTACTCTGCTCTGGTCAGACCTCACCTGGAATGCTGTGTCCAGCTCTGGAGCCCTCAGCACAGGAAGGACATGGCCCTGATGGAGCGGGTCCAGAGGAGGCCACAGGGATGATCAGGGGCTGGAGCACCTCTCCTACGAGGTCAGGCTGAGGGAGCTGGAATTGTTCAGCCTGGAGAAGAGAAGGCAAGACTCCGGGGAGACCTAACAGCCACCTTCCAGTACCTGAAGGGAGCTACAGAGAGACTGGAGAGGGCCTGTTTACAAAGGCCTGGAGTGAAAGGATGAGGGGCAATGTTTTTGAATTAGAAAAGAGTGGATGTAGATTGGATGTAAGGAGGAAGTTCTTTACCATGAGGGTGGTAGAACACAGGAACAAGTTGCCCAGGGAGGTGGTTGAGGCCCTATCCCTGGAGACATTCAAGGTAAAGCTTGAGGAGGCTCTGAGCCATCTGCTCTAGTTGAGGCTGTCCCTGCTCTCAGCAGGGGGGTTGGACCTCTAGAGGTCCCTTCCAACCCAGACATTTCTATGATTCTATGATTTCCTTTCCACTTAATGCCATAGTCTTTTGAACAATAAAGTATCCACCTTAGTAATGAATGTCTCTGTATATATGATACATTGACAAGGAAATATAGGCCTCATTCAGATTAACGTTAATTTTGAAATATAGATAAATAGTTTGTCATTTCTGTGATGCCACTAAAATTGTCACAAACTGTCTATCACATTTTTCAATTTCTGGGAACTCATTGCCCATCTCACGAATGTTCTGTTCTGTTAAGTGCAAGTTCTAGGAGGGACAGGCAAAATCATCTTTTAAAGTCTTTAAAATGAGAACAATATGCACAAGATTGTATTTCTATTAGAAATTAATTTATCTTCAGTAGTCCTACCACATCTAAATCAAAATTGTTGCTTTACAAAGCAGACTTTTCTTTCCTTCCCTATGACTAGTATTAATGAAAAAATAAATCACCTGCACTTCTGCAATCACGGTGTGCCTGCAGCTGCGGTGGAAACTTTGCCACACCTATGCTTTTCATTTCCGAACTGAAAGAATGCTAAAAACGATATGACTACACAAAAGGTTCAGAGTCTTCAAGAAACACAGCAATAAGATATCTTAGCTATTATATATACACACTACCTGTTCTAGTCTGCTTGATACTGCCCTTTGCATAATGACATTACATACAAACATTATATATAAAAATGACATTGTTTACAGCTGCTTAGCATTTTAGTTGAACATTAACAGTTTGGGTTCGATTTTTCAGAACATGTATCTACCATGGCATTTTTTTTGTTATTGGTTTTATTCTATCTTCAGCTGGAAAAGTTTGTCTACTTCTCAAGAGAATAAGGAAATAATCATTGCCCTATGTCTGTAAAAAGCTCTGTCATCTTCTTCATGACTTCAGCCCTTCAGTTTGCTGGGGTAGCGGGAGCTTCTGCATGAGGGACAGGCACATAAAAATGTATTTGTGCTTAACCAGGAGGGAATTCTTCTAGAAAGACGAATGTTTCTACAAGCAGCAAAAAGTTAACAATGTAAATCCAAGATTTCATCTCTCCTTCATGTGCACCATCCCCTTGCAACTTGCTTACCACGCTGTACTTGCACTGTCCACCCCCAGCAAATGACTTCTATCACCATCCCAATGCTGTACCCACTCAGTGACCTAGCACATAGACAGCAACACAGGATGAATAGACTTGCTCTGGGCCAGGACCCTGAGGGAGCTCATCTGCCTTAGTCTGCTGAATGAGGGTGCCAGAAATAACACTGGGAAGCCTCATTTTATTTTCTTTCTGATCTTCTGCCTCCTTCTGAGATATCGCAGCACTGGCAATTCTCGGGAACATCTGGGCACAGAGATTCCTATCTGTGTCCTACCACAGATTTCTCAAAGCACTTCACATGCTTTACAGAAAGAAACCCTGGGTAGCAGGAACCGATCCTTACAATTGATAGTCAGTTTGGACCAATTTTTTAAATGCTTCTGAATAATAATAATAAAACTATGCTATATTTATATGGTATTTTAAATATAACATCATGCTAGGGGTAACTTAGTCCTCTTATCACATACAGTTGTATATCTATTGAACTCAATGTCAGCCCAGCATCCACAAACTGTAGCCTCTGAAATTAAGCTGACAGCATGCAGCAGAACAAGTAAATTTGTAAGAGTTCAAGAGCCAACCAGAAATCATGGACTCATTAGTTAACATGGCCTTTTTAAAAAGAACCAGCTGAGCATCAATTTCCAGAATCGGCTTTGAAGGTAATTAGCTGCCAATAAAAGCAAAGAACATACATTCAAATGCAAGTCACTCCAGTCACTCCATTCTCACCATAAAATTTGGCAGGTGAGTTGTAAGTGCGTGTGTTGTGCTACAGATGAGCTTGCATGGTGTAGAACCAGTGCCAAACATGGAGCCAGACAATGTGGACAAACACTCTGAAGTGTGCAGCGCTTGCATGCTTCCCTGAAAAACAAAAGAGGGAATTTGAAATGACTGATCAGGCTGAGAATTCCCCAGATCACCAGTGGAAATAACAGGGTTAGGCCTCTTGGGCTGTGGTGTATGGCATTACTCATAAATCCACAAATGAAAAAGTGCACTGATTTTATAGCATGGTTATCAATGTGGTGCAGGTGTCATTTCTGTACAATGTACAACAAAGAGCCAGTGTTCTTGGGAGTTTATTGCAAATCTGTGAGCAACATAACACTGTACTGTGAAAACTGTTTTGCGGTGGTGATGACAACAGTTAATAGTGGCTATTAAAACAGATATCTTTCAAGCCAGTCCCAGGTGTTGGTCAAACAAGTTTTAAGTTTTTTCTTTATTTATGTAGGAATTGCTTGTAAAACTCTTGAGTGTAATGCAAGTGTAAATTCAGCCACCAACAAAGTTCCAGATTTTGATTTCTTTACCTCTTGAAAATATTTAATGTGGAACTGCCATTGGAAAGTTACACCTGATCAGGTGATTTGTCATCAACTGAATTTCAAGAAAAAAGGAGCAGAATTCCCCAAGAGGACAAAACAGTGGAGTTCCACTTTTTTTTTTTTTTTTGGTGGCAAGATTTAAATTACAAAAACAACCACATTGAAATGTGGATTTTTCCCTTTGTGAAAGAAACTCCTTGTTTATGGGTCCACCGACTAGATTTATGCCTGAAACTTTGTGAGCAGTGATGAATTATAAGGAATTATTGCTTTATACTTCAGATGAAATCTTATCTAGTTCCTGTTGCTAGGTGAAAATGTATTTCTATTTTTACTCTAAAAAGACCCTAAACAGCAGGAGAATGCAGGGCACAACAGGACTCAGATTATCATTCTGGAAAAAAGGGACCAATATCCTGAACAACTGGAATCAGGTGCCTACAGTAAACAAAACTGTATATCCACAGAAATGAGAGGCCAGCTCTCCAAACTCCACTGAATCTATTTGAGTTCTACAAGGTTACTACTCCTTGAAAGTTGGATTTTGTGAGTGAAAGATATCTTTCATTTCTCTTCCATAAACAGTAAAGAAGAAACTTCTTTTCATGGCTGTGCAGGGAGAACAAGTACTGCTGGTCCTGTGCAGGGAGAAAAAGTACTGCTGGTCCACTGCCTGCCATACCAGACAACACACAGCATAAGCAAAATGCAGCTTTATACACAGCAAATGTTATTAACGTCAGTCTTACAGCACATGCATGGTTCCACTGAAGCCTATGGAAGGACATACTAATCATAAGTTGAAAACAAAACCTTCAAGATAACTCCTAAGAAGAAAGATGGTTTTGTATTTATTTTCAGTTTAAACAAAGTATCTCCACACTTCCTCTGTTTTCCCAAGGACTTTCATATATGAGAGAAATATTGAGAAAGAAGTTATTGCATTATATTTAAAAGTGTAACATTACAGAGTATCCTTGTCTCATATTGGTACTCCCCAAAACACACCATCTTTTTCTGCTGAGGCTATGCTGGAAATTATCTTCTTCAGGCAACCAATTTTGATTTTTATAGATAATATCTGGGCACAGAACAGCCTCTTTATGCTAATTGATCTGAGTTGGAAGGATAAGTCATCTTGTTTTGGATCAAAGTGATCCTGTAGTAACTACTTAAGCTTGTGGAGATTTTTGCTTTTGTTATCATTTCCATGTCTTAGAACAACAGCTGCAAAACTTGCCCCTGGGATTTTACTAATGTAAACGCCTTGGACTCTTTCCTGGGCTCAGTTCAGACCCAGATGGTCACCCCTGAAGTGCACATGACAATGACCACCTTGTTCCTCACATGTATTTGTCTCTATCAAAGAACTATATCATAGTTTGAGATAAGGGGTGAGTGCTGAAATACAAACATCTGCTGTGCCTTACCGACAGCATAGCAATTCTGTCCAGAGGATTTAAAAGGTTTCTGCTTGAGATTCAACAGCTCTACAATAGGTACCCATATTGCTTGTAAAATACATGTTAGGAATATCATCATGGTGTCCCTCAAAAACAGAGGGATCAGACACCCCAGATCCACTGTCAACTGAAGGGTTGGATTGCTGTGATGTTTAATCTCAAGACAGGAACTGTTCTTATGTGCTACTTTCACAGGTAGTCCCATGAAACATAAGTCTCACAACATGAAGAAACCAAACATCTACATAATTTGGCTGGATATTCAGCACTACAGGCAGTATCATTTTATATAGTAATATCAGCCCAGGAACTGATTAATCTTTAAGAATATTGCGAGGGAAAATGCAGATTGTTTTTCAAAACTGGTCAGTTTATCAATATGTTTTGCAGCTGTGTTGGCATGGCAGAGCAAGAGATCGGAAAGGACAGCAGAAAGCTGCCACTGACAGGAGACAGGAACTACTTAGATCTGGCATTATCACTGAAATCTCTGCCTACCTTTTCTCTTGCATCTTAATTAATGATTAAATGATGGGGAAAGCATTAAAAAAAACCCCAACTTTTAATACTATTGACATATCTTACTCCAGTCAGTTGATTTTTAAAGTATTTCATTAAATAAAAATATGTGCTTCAGGAATTCTGTCATTTCCAGTTTCTTAAAGCACTAATGTGATAAAAAAATGAATGTATGTACTTGGTGGAATATGTATTTGTCATTATGCATCACATCACTGGAATGGGAATAGATTACCAAGAGAGAAGGACAAAAGTGCCATGAGCAGAGGGGTGAATGGAGGAAGACACAGAAGAGTAATGAAAACAGGACAGAGCTATGAGTGGGATAACCATAGTCAGTAAAGCGTTAACACACCAAAGCAAGTCAAAACAGGAGATCCTGCACTTAAAGACAAAAAGCTATTTTGTACATCAGTTAACATAATTAAATTTGACCAAGATGGGTAAGAGGTCAACAAACAAAATGGACAGAAGTTCACAGTGCAAAACACATTGCTTCTTCAAGCTGACAGAAGCAGAAGAAAAGGAAATGGAGGTGTCCTCATCCTCTCTGCAAAGAGAGGCCTTTTGAAAATGTGGCTTCTATTTGCACCCTGACAACAAAGACGTCTAGGAAGTGAGTTTTTTTCTGTGTGCAGTTTAGCATGTATTGCCTAAGAGCCTACTTGTTCTTTCCTTTAGTTGTTTATTTTGCTTTTACTGACAGCATGAGTAAGTGCTTTTATCACACTCAGACACGCACGTGCGTGCATGCACACACACTACTGCTTGAAAATATTTAACACGTTCTCCTGTATATGCACTTGTATACTCAGGTCAAAACCAGAAACATTCCTTATATTTCTAAAAAAAACCCCAACAAACCTCTTCCATGTCTTTTGCTGCCAAATCAGACAGAAAGAGCAAATATGCAATTGTGGAAATGTCAGCAGGAATTAGAGCTCTTTCTGAAGAAGTAAACAGTTTTATACTTCTTTTCTCCTCCTAAATTTTCTAAGCAGTTTTCACATAAGAAAACAAAGGCAGAAAATATCAAGTTTTAATTATTTTTTTCTTCAACTTTAAATGTTACACCATTATTTTTTTAATATGAGACATGTAATTTTTTTTAAGGAGATTAATTCACCCAACTTAGTTCTTTCAAAAGCACTCAGGAGCTGGTGCTAATGTAGGACAGAGTGGAGCAAGACCCAAAAATTTCTAGCTGAAGTGGGATTGTTCTTTTTTTTTTTCTGTACAACTATTTCCATAAATCAAAAAAAAAAAAAAAAAAAAGAAAAGTGTCTTCAGGTCACACCTATTCTGTCCATAGCTGGCCTGAAAGAAGGGGCTTCGGACACAGTCTCCAGCTTCTAGCTAGTTGGCTGTCTGGCTGGTTTCTGCTGCCATAATTTGCTACCCTTCCAGATATGTCAGGACAATTGCATGTGTAATTGCTACTTACCCTCATTCTGTCAGTATGATTTGAGTGTAAAAGGTGTTTCTGCTAAACTAGGTCACTTGACAGAATCAGGCTAGGGAGCGGCTCAATGTGAAGAAATGCCAAGAGACTGGAGGGGGTCATAATTTCTGGTGTAGTGAAGAAAACAGCTCCAGGTGAGCTTCAGTAACAAATTTCTTATCTCAAGGCAGCTACACCCAAGATGGTACCTTGGGATCAAGCAATCTAGAAGATAAAATAAACATATATGGAAAGCATTTTTTTTGCCATCTTTCCTTCTTCTCTTGTAGTTTACCCTTGGAGTCAACATTAAACAGTACCCTTGATTCAAGGGCTGCCTGTCCCTATGATGTTTGTGAAAGGAAACCTTTACGTACCAAGCCTAGCAGCTCAGGCTGTGTAAGTACCTGCTAGGTATGATGAAGCATCCATTGCTTTACAGGTATGGGAGAATCACATGAAGACAGAGACAGAATGGTAACAAATGAATGGGGAGATATCAGAGAGACATGAGAGCAATGAGAAGTGCAGGTAGAAATGAAAATACCACTTTTCTGACAAAAAATACATGTCTGTATTTGTATAGGCTGTGTTAGTTTACTGAATACTGGCATGATTAGATGAAACTGGCATAAATGTTGGAATAAAAATAAAAGAGCAGCTATCAGTCACCCTGTGCTAAACCCGAAGGATATTTCAAGCTGACTCTGTTCTGTGTTTGGTTCTTGTCCAAAAAGTAATTGTGAGTATGAAGGAGGAAAGAATACCTGTTAAAAACCTGTGAATATGTCAAGATGAAAGAGGGCTGATAAATACTATAAAATTTGGATAATCATAACAAACTGGAGAGGTAATTTGAAGTCACACAATCAATTTCGTCCAGTGCTTTGTCCTTCAGAAAAGTGAAGAGAAAAGCAGATTATAGTACAGAATTGTGCTGTAGAGAAGATTCTGCTCACCCTAAAGAGCCAAAGAACTGAAGGCAAGCGAGCAATATGACGCTGTTAAATTAGTGGAAGTGCTGTATGTCAGGTCAGAGCAATAGTCCTCTGCAAGAGTACTATGTTCACTGTGAGTGTTCTTGTTCTGAGAGAAACACAAACTGGAGAGTTCAGAAAGGAAGAACCAGAGTCTGGAAGCATGTCCCCTTGAGACTGGTTCAAAAGTTGTTTGCTTAGTCTAGAAGAGAGAAGGCTGAAAAGAGATGCCGTGGTCCTTTCATATGGAGTAGCTGTTTTAAAGATAGCAATCAGTTGTTTTTTTCTTATCCGTGCTATTGCCAAGAGGTCCCATTGAATTCTTCCAGGTAAACTGTGAATAAAACTTCGTATTTGTGAATGAAACTTCTTATTTCCCTTAAAAATATCTTTTTTCTCTGATCAGCATCTAACAATGGAATCCCTCAGGAATCCACCTTCTGGCAACTACTGCTAACTAAGGAGAGTTTTCTGTTCTCTCTCCCTGCAGTTATAAAACCTTGAAATGATTTACCACTTTAGTATTATTTTTAGTAAGATTCCAAATACTTCCAAGTGAAAAGGACACAAAGAAAAAAACCTTTATATAACTTGTCGCAAGCAGTTAGACAAAATTTGCAGTGTTCCCTGTTTTTGCCAGCTTTCATGTGTTCCTTTATTTGATGCAATATTATTGGATTGTGTCCATGAAACATCATTAAAAAGGGATGTTAATGAGAAGATCATCAGAACATTTGAGTCATGGCTGAGTAACCAAGAACACATTTTTCAAATAAGTAAATTTCACTGAAAATGTGTGAAAATAAGTCATATCTGCAATTAAAAATATGGTTAAAGGAAACAAAATCCTAGACTGCAACATCTGTTTTCCCTCTGTTGTCTGCCATTTCTCCCCAAAATTGTCTGATGGAGTACTTGTGTGAGAAGCTAATGCAAGAATTTTTTTGTCCTTTGGTATTTGGGAATCATTTCCAGTGCCATGGAGTATGATTGAGATTCCTTGGAGTATGAAATTGAATTTGGAAAACCAATGGTTATAGACTGTACCAAAGGAATGACTCAGAAATGCTTCTTGCTTCTAATGGACAGTTAAGGACATGTGATTTTATTTTTTCCAGTTTATCACTCCTCCTCCGCAGTATATTTCCTCAGAAATTGCTACCATTTTATTTCCCTTTTTAAATGACAGCTAACTCACTGTTTTATCTTAACCAAAGAATAGGAAGTAGAAGACGGGAGCTCTGAATCCCCATCTCACAGTCCAGTCACATGACTCAGAGAGGAGGCCAGAGTGGGAGTCACAGATTTGCACTATCGCAGACAGAACATCTTTTTCTGAGAAAATTATCCAAAAAAGATTTTAAATTAAAACCAAACAGTGCTTTTATGTTTCTAAGTGCAAATCTTACTGGAAAATAGTACTAATCTGCTGTGAAGGATGTGTAGTTAATCCTAAAGGCAAAGGTTCGGAAAAGTGTCTTAATCCTAGATACGTCGCTTGGGTTAGTAATGTGTCCCCTCTCCCCTCCCCCAGATGACATGTATGAGGCTCTATGAAAACAATACAGGAAAGATCTGAGTTTAATTGAATGGATGCACACCTACTACTTCTCATGATGTAAGATAAAATATTACTGACTCAACTATAAGTATGCTAAAACTCTTCAGCCAAGTGAAGTAGGAGTAAATCTGATATGAAGGGGAAATATGAGACATGAGTTATGTCTAGAATGTTTGTTATGAAGAACAGAAAGCCAAACCCAGTTTTATTAGAGAAATAAAAAAAAAGGGAAAAAAAATCACCCATCATCTCACTTCTTTAAAAGGCCCAAGGATTCCTACTAGCAATCTGATGCTCATCTGATGTCAAGGAGTGAACCCTGGTTTTAAGTTTCATCTAGAATTTGTACCTATGATCCCAGCATCTGTAACTATAAGCACCAAACCTGGATGTCTCATACATTTGACCAAATACAATCTTACTGTGTCTTATTCAAAAAACCTGCCTGGTAGTAAAGAGCAAACTGAACCTGAGTAATTTAAACAGATTTTCCTCACAGCTGCACGTATAAAGAAATGGTGTTAAGAGGGGCAGCTGAAGAGGACCTGCACCATGGTGTGACAAAGCTGTCACTGTGCAGCATGCTTCCAATATACAAAAGGTCAGACTGAATTGTGTCATTAGTAAGGATTTTCTCCTTAACAAGCACAAGCACATGTCTCTACTGGAAGAAGCAAAAAAACACTTGGTAGATATAGCAAACTTTTTGGTACATTGAAGGTTACTGGACTATATGCTGTAGTAACTGTATGGGAAGCTCTCATGAATACAGAAACAAAATAAAAATGGTCTCCTTTGCATGAAATATCAGTTAATTTTCTTATGCTTCTAAAAAGATAACTATTTTCTTTTAGTGGTAAAAACACGCTGAAAATGTACCAAACCCCAAGGCCTTTTTTTTCTATCATGTTCTACTTTGAATCAGGACTTCAGTTCTTTTCATGTGCATTTTAATTGAATGCCAACTTAATTTTTTTTTTTATCAGCTCAATATGTTGTTAAATTTCTGAATGTACATTTCTAAGTTTGCTAAACTGTCAGTCTAAGAAGCCTGCTGCTTTGTTGTACAAGCCCAAGTGAAGTAAATACAGCAGAGAACTGCACAAAAATATTTCAATTCTCAAAGCTGAGATTCCCATTTTGGCATGATTTTCTAATGGGAGTGGATAGCTCTTTGCTTGATGTGGGTTAAGGGAAGTCCATTAGGCCTTGAATTCAAATTATGTATTTTGAACCCAGGATGTAAATGGGTGGCTTTCACACAGTTTGATTTTCCAATTAGCTGGGAGTCTACAAAGTTAGTAAATACTCCACAGTGTATAGAGTTGCTTTAATCTAGACCAAATACACAAAAGCCCAGGCACTTTACAGAAAGGCCAGTGACATATCACAAGTTTGACCGGTTTCCCTAGAGCAGCTGGTGCAGGTAAACAGTGTAGAGGTGTTGTAGGTTCAAAAATTTTTTTAAAAAAATATCATTTTTCCTTTCCTCAGTTCTCTTGATATGTTTACCTTTTGTTTCTCACTCTTTTTATACTCCCTTCTCTATATAAAAACTCTGATTAGCTTTCATTTAATTTGTTTTTCTTAAATGTTGACTTTTATTTTTAAATTTTGATTTGGATTTTGGTCTCATTTTGGTTTTAGTTATAAGGAAGATGACACTGCCATTCTAAACTTTAAAATCATGTTTCCCAACAAACTTCAAGTGAAGCAGAAACATCCATTCATTCACTTGGTGAGAATCCCTAAAACACACCGGAATCAATTTACGGTGGCTTGGAATCCAGTTGAGTTTAGTCACATATCTTTAGTTACTCTGCTTCAGTCATTTAGTTCTCTATTTGACTCCGTGAGTAGTGTTGCCTAAAGCCGAGATCTGTGAGCTAGGTATTCTGCAGAATTAGTCTCTCGTGTTTTTCTGCTGCCATCTTCTGGCAAAAAGGACAGTTCACCTACATTTCTCCCAACGGCTTCTGAAATATTTCATCATCTTTTCTCTTTAACAGTATCAGTCGAGTTTGCTTTTTTTTTTTCACTTTAGTGTTAGATAATTTATCTGTAAGTTTTGCTACGTGCTGTCTCTTAGACAGTTATAATTCATCCACACAAAAAGATGTTAGAAGATACTAAAAAACCCAAACCCTAAAAAATAGTATTTAAAACCAAACATCCTTTATATTACTAAACTGCATTGCTACACAACATCTTACAGATAACACAGCTCTTTAAATGTTTTTGCCAATATTTATGCTTCTCATATTTTACTTTTAGACAGCACTCTTCAGGCCTGACTCTGTCTTTAAGTTCATATTTACTACAGCTTTCCATTTTAATATTTTTTTAAAAATCTAAAAATATTTGCAGTATTTTTTAACCTCCTACGTTTGAGGTCTAATAATGTGGTGATGTTATTCAACCATCCTTCACACCTGCCTGACCAGTATTTGAAAGATATACAAAGCTATCCATTTCCCCTGAACTTTTTTCTTACAGCACTGGAGTCTGTGGAGTCTCAGGTGCTCTGATGTCCACCTGGGTACATTTTATCTCACTAAAACACTCTACAGGAGACAGCAGGGGTAGTTAGATGCTCTGCAGGCAGCAGAGGTCCAAGCCAAGCTGTAGCTCTGACTCCTGATTTAGACTCTTCAGAAGTCACAGGCTATACCAAGATTTCTTGAAAACATGAAATCTCCTAATAAACATCTTTCTTAAACTAGGCTACTGAGTTCGTTCACCAAACACAGCTGGGGTCTTCAGAGTGACTGCTCTGGGAGTGCATGACCACCCTAGGAATCTGTTTCAAGTAACCTTACAAATTACTTACTATGAAAGAAAGATAACAGCAGGGAGAGAAGGGGAGGAAGGTTACAAAGCAGAAAACCGCGCCTGAATATCAAATCCTTCTTAGAGACGCCAGCAGCCGGCACTGAACCTCCTCCCCTCGGGACAGCGCTACTCAGAGCAGCCCCTCTCCCAG
>JANHFX010014478.1:0-52679 GCA_027560015.1 Chloroceryle amazona | reverse complement strand
TGGAACAGGTTGCCCAGGGAGGTGGTTGAGACCCCGTCCCTGGAGACATTCAAGGTGGGGCTTGACAAGGCTCTGAGTAACCTGCTCTAGTTACGTATGTCCCTGCTCTCAGCAAGGGGGTTGGACTAGATGACCTCTAGAGCTCCCTTGCAACCCAGACATTTTTATGATTCTATGATTTCTGAATTGCTGTGAAAACCAAACTAACCTGGAACAGGTTGCCCAGGGAGGTGGTTGAGACCCCGTCCCTGGAGACATTCAGGGTGAAGCTTGACAAGGCTCTGAGCAACCTGCTCTAGTTGAGGATGTTCCTGCTCTCAGCAGGGGGGGGTTGGACCAGATGACCTCTAGAGGTCCCTTCCAACCCAGATATTTCTATGATTCTATGTTTTGCCAAATATGACTAGATATCCAAAGAGTTGCTTAGGTTACTTGCATTCCCTTAAATATAAACAAAGCAATTACTTTGATGATAACTGTGAGAAACAATTTAATAAGCAAATACTTTTCCAGTCACAGGTAACCAGAAATACCAATTCACAGATATGTTGAACTGAGACACATGATTAAACTTTATCTTTCCTTTTTCTTTGTATGATCTACTGGTATAAATATTTAAATGACCACTAACAGTTTAATGTAGGTTATTTTGCTCACACAGAAGGATGATATGATTAAGTTCCTCAGTGTACTTGTCTGTATCAGCTTTCACATATCCACTTGCAACAGCTATTGTCTCAACTCCTGAAAACAAGATCTCAATGAGGGGTTTCTTTTGTTGTCCGAGTAGCTGTGTTTCTTCCTGTGGAAATGTGGAAGTGTGTGTATGCCCTAGGGAGACATGCATGAAAAAGAAGTTTTCCTTCTAAATTTCCAGGTATCTGGAACAAAGGACCAACAGAGAGTCACAGCCTCAGAGCTGCTGGAAGGAGGTGACCATTGGGATCTATAGTCCAGCCAGGACTACTGACACCTCCAGATCAGGCCAGACATGGCTTTGTATAGTTAAGTCTCAAGACCTCCAAGGATGAAGATTTGACAGCCTCCCTGAATGACCTGCTCCGGCGTCGTACCACCTCCGGATCTAGCAGGTGTAGCAGAGCTGCTATTCAGCAGTGTGCTCAGCGAGAGCCAAAGGCCCAAGGAGGTCACTGACAGGTGGTTTAATAGACATTTGTAATGTCTATTTGTAATGCAACCAGGACCAGGCTGGCTTGTCATTTTTGTTGCCTTAGTTTTGTCTTTTCCGAGAGTTTCACTTACTGGTGGAGATCTCTCAAAAGCACAAGTATTTGCCACAGAAGCAAACCAATACACTCCACATGGAGTGGGGTGAGACTGATGAGTCTTACTTCTATTAGAGGGTCACACTGAAGTACCTCTACAGCTTGATCCAGTATCACCTGGAGAGACATGATGTGAGACACATAGAGCAGATTCTAGTCTGGAGTTAATTCCATTTAGCTAGAAGTCTGTTGTGATTCTGAAGAACTTAGAAATGTAAGCATTACATTCAAATGTGATGGTGGAAGCAGGTTGTTGCTTGCAAGTTTGTTCCAACCTGCAAGCCTGCTGCAGCTTGTGAATTTAATTTTAGCTCTGGAACTTGCTCCAGTTTTGTAAGGTTACTGAAATCCTGAGAGAAGCTAGATTTCTTACATGGACCAAGAATAGCATGACAATGCTCTCTTAAGAATTAAACCCCCCACACCCTAAAGCTCCCCTAATGCCAAGGGCTTGAACCAGGTTTTCCCACCTGTCAAACACATGCTGAGCCATTGCTATTTGATAGTAATTCCTCCCCACCCCTTTTGTCCTAGCAGCTCCAGCTTAGCTACAAGGATTTAATTAGTGAGTTTTTCCCAGCCTCAGAAACCAGGAGACACAAAGAAGACCAGGAGCCAAAGTCACTTGGTGCAGTGGTTTATACGGTGACCTGCTTTGCTTTGTCTCTGCCACCCGCATCGTCAATTGAACAAGACAAAACAACCACCAAAAAAAAACCAGTTTCAAAAGTTAGAGCAGCGTTGGTTTGACTAAGGGCCTGCTCCTTGCAAAGTATTTGTATTTGAGCTTATTGAAACATTCATTATAGATAAGACACTCAGCCTTGTAAAACTGATCCCAGAAAGGCTGCTGCATCTGCCAGGCTCCTGCCTTGTGGTGTGTTGAGCAGTGTGCTGCTTTTGCTTCCACACTCAGGCAGCACAGAAATATCTGAAGCAGCCTACCAGCGAGGGCACAATAATAGCTCTTTTCCTGACCATTAATTCAGACATCATGCAATCAGTCAAATGAATCTGTCCTCCTTTGCAGCTCTTGTGGAGATTGCTGTCCTCTCAGCTCCAATGAAAGGAACCCCGACTCAGTAGCCTGTGTCTTCCTTTAATTAGAGCTGGTGATAACCCACGGATGGGCTCATTTTGCCAACAGCCATATATCACACAGCCATCGCTGCCTGACACCAACAGATTGCTGCCTATAAACAGAGCACCTTTGATATGAAGACCACAAATATAGCTCTTGTAGCCCTCCTCTCTAAGACTGTCCCACACAGCCTGTCTGGGTTTTCATGTGATTCCCCAGCTTTAATTCTGATCTCATGTCAGAGATGAAAGTGGCACGTCAGCCTTGAAAGAGCCCTTTGAAAATGCCTGTGTAGGCAGTCTCATCTCAGCGCCAAGCATAACTGCTCTAGAGCAATGTGCATTTTAAGGAGAAACAGCTTTGGCAGTCCATCCTTTCCTCTGTTTGTTGCTGCTGCATATTTTATGTCACCACCATATTACAAAATGAATACTCCATATTACAAAATTAATACTGGAAATATTTCCTCTGCATTTTATGGACTTTATTTGTGCTTTGTTTTCACATGATTGTCTTGCATTCATCTCTAAAGAATTAATAGTATTATTATCAAGGGCAAACAAGCCTGGAATTAATCTGATTTAATGTTTAATTATTACGTATGATGTTTTTTAGATTACATACCAGCATTGTAGAATGCTGTTTTACAAGCTAGAATAGAGAGATGCACAGTAAACTGGGACACTGGGGTTACTCTTAAGACCTCACCGGTGAGGTTTTTCAGCAGTAGCATCAGCCATTGCATGTTGTGAAGTTTAGTTTAAATTGCCATCATCAAGAGAACAAGGCACAACAGTTGCACAGGAAGCTGAAAAAAATAATAAATATTTTAAAGCTGAACTGAGAGCACCAGCCTGGGTAATTTCATATTGAGCACAGCTCAAGCCTCCCAGCCTTCCTCCTTGGCAGCAGCTGTCATCTGGCAGGTTACATGAAGTGACTGCCATGAAAATGAATAAAAAAGGAACTGAAAAAAGATTACTGCACATGTGTTTAGTGTCATCAGTGTAAAGGCAATGGAGTATGTCTGTGGCTTCTTTTGAAAGCTGATAGGGTTGGGTTTACCCTTGAGGTACCTGGCTGCCTTGCCTGCAGATATTCTGAACAGTACAGATGACATTTTGGGCTCTCTGAAGTTCACAAATAAACTGTAGCTGGCATCCCTGAGGGAGGGGTAAGAATTCGCTCTTCCCCTGTCTCTACTGTCTGGGTGCAGATCTGGCTATGTCAAAAATAACCCTTTAGTAAACACTGCTTATTTTTGTCCACATTTGAAATTTAGTAAGATTTAGGGGTAGTGCTAAATAATTCCATGGCAGGATACTCTGTTCTTCTTATATATGGTTATAATCATTTAAAAAAATTATCTATGGAGTAGTTCAGGAACAACTATTCGTCAGCAGCTATTTTGGGTCAACTCAATGCATAGTCTATTAGAGGTATTAGTTCTGCCGCAGAGTAATGAATCATACTTGCAGCCAGGAAGTCACTTGTGTAATTGTCACTAAATATAATGAATACAGGGCTATTTAAAGGATGTCAGGATTGTCTGATGTTCTAGAAGATGCTGTTGCTCTGGAGAGGAAGGGTAGAAGCCCCTTTTTCCAGCTGGTCTCAGTGGTTTAATACAGAAGAAAAGAGCGATCAGTATTCATGCCATGGGATATCGTTGCACTTTTGCAATTCCTATATAAAGTGTAAAGGGGGCTTCTTAATTTGGAAAACTGACTTGTAAGCTCGGTATAAAAGTAAAGCAGAATTCCTCTGCATATTAAAGCCTGAACCCCATACTGCAAACCAAAGCAGACTGAAAATACTGATTGTTTCAGACAAATTCCCTCGTGCTTCATTTGACAAAAAGATGAATTAGAACAAACTCCAGAGCATTATTATTACCACCTACATGAAAGATTGTTTCTTTTATTTGTATTAATTACTGATTAGTGCCTTCTGTATCTTCAGCCCTTTTAGATGCTTTGAATGAGATGTATTGCCTTCCATAGTTTCTTATCTAAAGGGAACCATGACAGAAAGCTGGTATCTCAGCCACCATGCACAAGGAATTCATTGATGTGCTCAGACACTGTACTTCAGAGAAAACCCTGGGTGAGATTCTTGGAGAGGTAAAAAGAAGTTCACAGATAATACTGCAGACAGCTAATTTTCCACATGACAATAATGTCAGAGTAAATATACCAAGGTATTCTAAACTGCATCACAGAGGAAAAAGAAGTTGAGTGTGTGGGGTTCCTTGGGCATGTGGTGACTGGGGAGCAGCCCAGAGGTTGCAGAAGTCCCAGTTGTGGGAGGAGGGGAGCCCCTCAACCGGATAGCTGTCTGACCTGGCAGGGCTGCCCGAACAGCTTCTCTGAGCAAGCTGGCATTGCTGACATCATCTGCCTCCATGTGGTAATGCTCAGGGGCTTTTATTTATTTGGAAAAAAAACACAACAGAGTTTCTGGTAGCCCAGTGAACTTGCGTGCTAACTGGGACAGAGAGGGTGTGGGAAATGTCCTAGCCAAATGTTTCAGACAGCTTTTTACTGCCCAGTCAAACATTATGGGTCAGACAATAACCCATGGGCTTGCAGCTGCTAATATGGCTCTCAGTCATTACAGCCAGGTCATGGCAACAACTGCAGCTGGGAGGGCCTTCTCATAAGAGTTCTCTTGGTCTCTCCGTTAAAGATGAGCAAAGGCCTTTTCTCTGTGTGGGAAAAGTCACTAGAAGAAGCAGCAGTTACATAGGTAGGTGGAAAAGGTTGTGCTTAAGAACGTTAAAATGTTAGGGAGCCCTCCTTTAGCCTGTGGAGATCTCAAAATGGAAAAATCTAAGACATACTCCCAGGAGTTATGACTACACTTCAGCATCCTATCCAAGAATGAAAAAAAGAGGGTTTCTGGAGTTCAGGGGTCTGGCTTTCACACCTTTTGTGCATAGAAGTGATCACAGCATCCTGGGTGCGAGCAAGAGAGGCGGTTATTTAAGGTACCAATTAACGTGAGACCAATATTTTGTCAGGTGACTGCAGAAAATTTAGTGGTGGGCCTTTCATGGCCAGTGTTTCGTTAAAAAGGGTAGCTTTAAAATATCTTGTACATCATCAGCCGCTCTGTCATTTTCCGTAATTCATGAGCACTGGGGCAAGATTAGACAATGGAGTCTTGGGTGAGAATTCATTAATTTCCTCCATGTTTTTAGAAATGTCAGAGGTGTAAAGCTGAGAATAATAAAAGTCAAACTCCTTAGATATATCTACTGTTCCAGGAAGAATATTACTCTGAGCATCTCTGATAGTATACAGAGTCTTAGTGTGCATGTGTCTTTAATTGGTATGCAAGAAGTTTATCTGCTTTACTGCCTGCACTTATCAGAAAAGATATAAAATGGGATGGTGATAATGGCTGCCTTCAAAGAAAAAGATATGTTCTTTCAAGGGTGTAAGTGCAATAAATCTTTCTAGTTTAAGAGCTCACTAGAAGCAAAAAGATTCTGTTCTGCTGACAACTGAATGTGGGGTACTTTCCCAAGGGAAAACAAATGTTTCTCTATTCAAAATAAAGTAAAAAGTCACTGAAATGTGATACCTAGAATGTATATTATAGTTTTTCCTACTGACACCTTTACCAATTAAGACACAGGTACATACTAGTACATTTCTCAAATGGTTAATATAAGGTATCTGGCACTGAATATACTTAGAATACACTTATGAATTACTCCCACAGTAATCTACATTTCAAACTTTTTTTTAAAAAAAAAGCCTAAAAATCAGCAGTGAACTTTAGGTCTTCTTTAAAACTGTACCACAGGAATTAATTTGCCTGGAATAAAAGAGACAATGCTGAGTTCATTGCTATTCCAGAACCATTCTGTGTGTCTATGGAAAGCAGACTTAATACTACAGGCACCTACCAGCTCTTGAAGGGATCTTTTGTGAGTTGAAAAGAAATCACTATATTTACTTTAGAAAAAAAGCACATTATTCATAAGAATCAAATGTTGTGCCTGACTGTTACAGAGCAACAAAACAGACAAGGGCATTTTAAATTGATCTGTCAGTATGGTGCTTTCCTGTGCTCACTTTGTTCATGCAGACAGCAACTGATGTTAGCATGAATTTAAATAATTCCTCTTGCCTTGAATAATGACCACAAAAGTTGAGTAATGGTATCTAGGAAATATCCTAACTTTAGAGGAGCTGCCTCTTATCTAGGATTGTTTGTTTGCTCCTCATCTTCCCCTAGCCCCTAATTGCAGGGAAGTGCTCTGCACAGCATATGACTAAACATAATACAATTTGATTTGTGTTGCAGTGTTCTCCAAAGAACAAATCTGTAAAATTACAACATGTGAAAGCTTAACACAATCATATAAAATGGCAGTGGCACGGTTCATATCTTAAACTGACAGACTGATGGTGATTATTGCAAGGACAATGCCCTGCATATGTCAAACGATTTGCAAATAAATTATGTCACCTTATCCTCCATTATTGTTTTTGCAGAGGACATAAACCGTGTCACTAATATTAAACTGTCGGCAAAAAAGCCTACCTCAGCTTTTTCCTAGCTGAGAATGCAAAGACATCTGCACAGAGACAAACATGCATATGGCCATCATTTGTCCAACATCTTACACATTGTGAAGGTTTTTTACTTGAAATGCCAACCTATGTGGCAGATGATGTATGTGTTTCTTCAGTCCTGTGATTACCAGCACAGAGCTGCTCTGCAGTGCTCTTCACCTCATCAGTTCCACAAGCTGCACTCCAAGGTGTGTGAAACATTTGCAGGGAGATGGCATCTGACATGCAGCAAGGCAAAAGCATTCTGGTGTGAATATTTGACTCCAGATTTTGCTCAAATCAGGGTCAGTTTCTGACCTGGAGAAATTAGTGTGGGTAGAGATTTAGCACTACAAAATAGCAATTTGAAAACTGGAATGAATATATTTTAAAGATGGGGAAGCAGAGAAAAGTGGTGCTGTCTCCTGGGTGACTCCCAAGGGGCTGTAAAGGAGAGGGCAAGAGGGAAGGATTTATAAATGACCTGGGGTTTATCCTTTTGGAAATAAGCAGAGGACAAGGCAAACTTAGTCATTTCTGGTTCTTAAGTTGCATCATCTCAACTGCTGGGTTCTTTGTTTAGGTTTTGATGGTTCATTTATTACTACCAAGAAATGACTTTGAAGGGTGACTTTCAGAGGCTATTGTGGTTTAAAAAGCATCAAAGAACACAGTGCAGAGGTTGGAGCATGGAGCTGGGAAACCAGCCTCTTGCTCTAGAATTTGCCCTGCTCACATTTGGGACAAATTACTTGCAACTGCTGTGGCTTGACTTACTCGTCTTTCAGGCAGGTTTTTCTGTCTGACTCATCCATTTAGCTGAATTGGCCAAGTATTTCATAATCTTTGGCTAGAAATCACTCGTTTGATTGCAGATCAGTGACGTCTCAAATGGGATGCATCAAACAACTTGTGTTGGCTGGGGTGCAAGAGAAGGCTCCAATTCACTGCAGAGAGGAGGGCAATATCCTGAGACACTCAGTGAGCTGATTTAAGGATTGAAAAGGAACTCCATTCTCCTATGGCTAGCAATATTTTTCTCTTTTGAAAGCCTCATTTAAGTGTTTTGCACTTTTAATGCCCTCAGGAGTGAGGAACCTGCTCCTCATCCTTCAGAGCTTTTCCCTGTGTACTTCTCAGTAAATCACAGTTTATAACTATCTTGATAATTTTTTAGTATTGTAATACAAAAATGCCAAAGGAATTTAAGAGAACTGAATTATCAAAATGGGGTTTAATCTCACTTTCCATTTTTTCCAGTGTTGAATTGTGTTAAACTTAAAAAAAAAATATTTAACACCAATTACCTTTGTCATTGGAGGTGTGATTAGTGACTTAGAAAAGCAGATTTTAGGCATCATAGTTTATGGAAACACAATGTGTTTCCTGTGGCAGAAGCATTTGGACTCACTGTCGCTACATGGAGCAGAAGGAAGCTTACAGGATGCTTCCCGCTGCTGAAACAAATCCTAGAAAGCATGTTGGTTTCTCCATTCACACAAAAGTGATTTTACTGGCACAAGAAATCTTGTTCGAAGCAGATGAAGGAATGCAGTCCACGGGCATGAAAACCCTCCTGAAGGGTTAGCCCCTTCCTTTTCCCAGTGCAGGAAAACCCTGAATAAGCAGCAAAGGCCAGGGTATCACAAAAGGATGTCAGGGAGAAGAAGCAGGAGGATGGGTCCCAGGAAGAGGCACTGAAACAAATGAAAACACTCCCATAGAATCAGGTCTGCAGGAGCTGCCCGATGTGTGTCAAAAGCATTTCCATCAGATGATGAGCAGCGTTTCAAACGGTGGTTTTAGGGTTTGCTACAAGTGTGCTTTGGCGTAACAGCAAGACCTTTGTGCTCACACTCACATGGAATATAAAAGTCACAGTCAGTGTGTGATCTTCACACACACATGCAGAAACCTACCTGTCTTATTTCAAAATGCTATGACCTACAACAAAATATGCTGGAGAGAAGTTTATTTAAGTAGATAAAAACATACCATTCCCATAATGCCCTCAAACTACAGATCTTCACCAACTGGTTCCTTAAACATGCCGTAACACGGACTTAAACCTGCAAATGAAAGAGATTGTGGAGATAGTAATCTCAGCTATATACTTTTTGGCTAGGAGGCATCATAGATCAAGATGCTACGCACTTCTGAGGGAAGGAACCAACAAAAAAATCAAAGGCATTTTAGAAAGGAATTTACAGGAACTGAAATAGAAACACCAGTGGACCTAAAGGGATGTTTTTATTGTCTTGACAAGAAAAGAAAGTGGGCAGCTCTTAACCTAACAGCCCAATTGGTAACATCTGAGAGATGAATAATTATTTTCACAAGATAATCTCAGGCAATAATCCTGTATATCAAACTACTGATCTCAGCAGTGAGACAGTAGTGTGACCAGCAACAGGTATCTCCAAAGTCAAGAAAACCTGGCCAAAATTGTACTTTGTAGTTAAAAGTAGAGAGAAAAGAAATGTCACCAGCATGAGAGGATGACAGAGATGATCTGAGATGTATAACTAGTGAGGTGAACTTGCTGCTGGCAAATCTTTGGCAGGAATAGTAGAAATTGTAAATTGTCAAACTGAGAGAAAACAAACAGGAGAAAAATATGCCCTGGGGACTGGGTTTGACCAGGCCAGCTAGGTGATGGTCTTCCCAGCTCTACAGAATTTGTCGTGGCTAAGCTGCACTGGTTCCTCCCCATGGTGCCTGCAACAAGGTTCATTCAGACGTCCCTGATGGCTGCCTGCTTAGCTTAGGAAGATGGTCTTCTGTTTGCAACAAGCCCTTTGCTGCTGCTTTTGTTTTCTGTGAAGGATGATCCTTTTTATCCTTGTTTCAAATCTTTGTTATTGAACTAAGGTCCCAAACTCTGGAAGGCTGATGATTTGAGCAGTGCTTGTAGGGAAGGTGATCATCACGCCCTCCATCCTCAAGATCTCTCATTTTCTTCTTAAATGCAGAATAAACTTTCAGGTTAACAAAAATAAGTATTTTTTTTTTTTAAATCTAGATGTGAGAGTATTTATGACATAAAGCTTGCTTACAAAAAATTCTTTATTGACAAACTGGGCTAATGGCAACATTAAGCCAAACAGGAGAAGCAAGAGTTCATGCTGACCTCTCCTGTCAGCTCACTATTTCTAGTCAGCTGCTGGTCACACTAGCTTGGTAGACAGGAATTACTTTGTCAGCGGGGGCAATCTGTCTGTGTCAACAGTGTGAAGATCTTCACCTCAACTAGTACTAAATCTGGAGTCTGCAGCAATAGATGGGAATGTCTGATTCTCTCTATGGAAAGAGCCTGTGCCTTCTTTCCAGTAAATGAATTAGAGCCAAAAAGGCACTCTACAATTCTCACTATTTTTCTTTGTTCTTGTAAGCCTCAACAAGCAAACAAAATTGCACCCAAAGCTTCTGCTAGCTTTCAGCAGTGGCACCTCTCTCCCAGGCTGAATTCTTTGACTATATTCAAGGCGAACAGTCACCTCTTACATCTCATTTATGAACCCAGAAAGTAGCATTTCTATGGCCATTGTTATGCTGTCAGCTCCTCAGCTCGCTGCCATGGTCTTGCAGGAAGAGGACATGGGATGTCACAGTGGCTTGGTGGCTTAGGGTTGTAACAGCACACACAGACCTCATTTCAATGTAACCACTGCTGCGTAGGCCAACCCTTTTTGTATTTACATGTGAAATGTTCCTGATCAGGTGGCTGGAGTTTGTGGGCTCTTTTAATCACATAGGTGACTAATGGCCGCAGTATGGATAGAGTTATCTTGGTGTAAATTTACATCTATTGATGTCGCTGATTTTGTTTCCTGCACCTTTCTTACAACCTTCACCCGATGGTGTTTTGTCAGGCTGGTAGCTGTTCTTATGGCAAATGCTTCCAGCCTAGACAAGCCCTAGAAGGTTAAAGTCATTTCAATGGTTCTTTCAAGACAATTACACAATGGGCCTTGAGCTTCCTGCCAAATGCTACTTTTTTTTGAAAGTTGGTGCTGGGGTTGTGAGCCAAGTATTGCAACCCCTGATGCAGATGAATGCATGTTAGCAGTTAGTGAATGACAGAAGAGACATCAACCAGAAAAGTTTCAAACTACATCAGCGTATAGCCTGACTTTACTAATGCTTTCTACTTCCAACTTCTACTTTTATCCTAAGATCAGATAACGAGTAGCACTTTTTCTTTGTAACAATTCATTAATCAGAGAAATGATCCTTGCTAGTGTTTAGATGTTTTACTTAATTTGGTACTTCTGGCCTGTTGCCCCAGTAGTGCCAAAATTATTATTTCTCACCCAGCAGGTGATAAATAACAACTTCAGTCATGATTAATACGATGAATTTCTCAACCTGACTAATGCAAAAAACTTCAAACCTACAGAACAAGTGGGTGCTAATTGTTGTGAGAGCCATTGGAGCTGCACTCGGCTTGTAAAGAAAGCAAGCCACAGGAAATGAAGCATTTTCTAGCGGCACAGCTGATCCTAAGAGGCATCATTAAGTGCAGCTCAGCAGCATTCTCCATGTGCAGGTCTGTGCTGGGTTCTCTCTTTTTGCACAACACTGAGCCTTAAGTACATTTGAGAAGCAAGAGATTGCCAGGTTATTTTTCTTTCCTTGAGAAGGAGATGGGGAAATACAATAAAAGGCAGAGAAAAATAGCAGATTAGTATCTCATTAACACCACTCAACGCTCTAATTTTTACTAACTGGTATGTGAAGAGTGATAGATCCTAGCAAAAGCTGCTACCACCAAAGCTCCTTCGCGTCTCTGTCTTGAAATCTCATCACAACATCATCAAATGTGGCATCAGAGACTCCCCAGTGAAGGAGAGCTTTCTTCAGAGAGGGACAGGAAAACCAGGGGCTCAGGAAGGGCTGTCAGCTGGGAACAATGACCCAATAGTATAAGTTAGCCTGTGGCTGAAATCCTGGGCATTTCTGAGTCACAACCTGGTTTGGCAGAGCCTGTGGTGGAGCAGGATGGGTGCCCATTTTCCATGCTCTGCACGCAGTGGTGCAGGGTACACAGAATCTACATTTTAGCTATGCATGTAACCCAGTGTTGGTCAAGCAAACGAGACCTCAACAACATCTGGAATTGGCACCACACATTTCTGATTTCTGATAGGAGCAGACACCAAAATCCAGCAAGGATGTGACTGGGTAACTCTGCTGAGCAGGGTCTGTGCTAAGCAAGAATACTCCCTTACAAAACCACAAAGAAGCATCTTGGGAACAGACCTGTTTTCACCAGGATTTTCCCAATTGTTTTAGCTCCATCAGGCAAGGAAAGCATCTGCAACTTTCCAGCTAGCATTTAGGTCAACTTGAGCATCTCCATATGAAGATATAAATTCACAGAACAAGAAGACTGCAAGAAGAAAACCACCATGGGCAAGTAATATATACATTGTTCTGACTCAGTAATATCTATTCACTTGTACTTATGAGTGCTTTTATCACTTTGCATACTGTTATGACTCCTGCAGTTCCTGGTGGGACATATTCAGAGGATGTATGTTGTTATAATACAGCTGCTCCCGTGTTCTTTCTGCTAGATTTCTAATTTTTTTTTTCGTTGTTTTGAGTAACTCCAGAAGCTCCTGTTCCACCCAAAATACTCTCTGGGAGCTTGTGATTTTTGAGCTTAAAAAACTGGGGTGGGGAGGAGGGGAAATTACTGACACTGTCCTACTCCATGCAACAGACCATAGGCTTTCCTGGCCCGATTCCTGTCTCTAGTAAAGCAGATCTTCCAGTAATGGGAGATCTACTAGAAAAACACAACCCAAAAGTGAAATACAAGACTGCACTTGCACAGCCTTGTCTAGTAGAGGGCCACTCAGACCAAGAGAAAGCTCTCTCTACTGGGCCTCGGAGACGGCAGGGTGGTTGACTTGCGCAACTCCCTTGGTAGAAAGGTTAGTGAGTTTGGGTTGGTTTTGTTTTTTTCCACCCTTAACTCATTTTATTGCTGGTCTTGTTTCAACTTCTCATTCATTTTCTTGAACTGTTCACAGCATTTCAGGAAGAATCAACATCCTTTTGGCATCAGTGAGATTTATAGAACTGCAGCTTCCCAGAGTTAAAGCATGGCTTCCAAGCTTTGGTCCATGGTACTCAGCTCAGTCTGCTCTGTAGCACTAGCCCCACTAGCAATATCATTTTAAAAAAGCATAATAGTTTCTTGTACTTATCAAGTACAAAGTATCTTATTTGTCTAGGAATTCAATAGCTATTTTCAACACTGGTAGCAAAGCCAAGATTTTCCTTGTAGTTTTAAGTTTAGGTATCACATGGAATGAGGTGGAGCCTGAACTACAAGCCAGCCCTGTGGCAAAACTTGCCCTATAGAAAGTAGGCTCCACAGTCGAGGAAGCAAGGAATGCTTTTTCCAATTTAAATTTTGGTTTACTAATTATCAAAGTCACACACAAGGAATGAAACTTTCAGAAACTATTCAGGTGAGCTTCCAGAGCTCAATCTCTGCTTGTCCTCTCACTTCAATATTGAAAACTCCACTTGTAAGAGCAGTCTGACTAGAGAAGGTAGATTTATACAACCTTTGTTTGTAACAGATCAGTATCTTTCACCAAACCACTTCCACAGCATTAGTGTATCTTCCAGATGAGACATTCAAAGTGGCTTAACACATATGGCTACCTCATCAGGGGGGCTTTTTTTAACCTCAGAAGTTATAAAGCTTGCTATATGTTACCACACAAAATTTGCACTAACTACCTGTTCAGCATTCAAAGTGTTGTATTACCAGTGCTCCTCTGCCTCATGGAAACCTTGCCAAAACATAAAAACATGGTTTAAGTCAATGTTGTTTCAAAGAAATTGCTAAAATTTGGTTAAAAGGTAGCTAATGGCCACTACAGCCTTGAAAGAGGAGGAATACACACTCCCTTGCACTTTTTCAGACTGCTGGTAAGTTAACACCTGTGTACAGATGGCTTTGGAAATCCATTAAGTAAATTACTCCTGTAGTTCAGTCTACTGGCAGCACAACTGCCAAAACCACATAAGCTAGGTTAAAATCTTTTACCTCCTACTATTTACAGAGCACCATTCAGGAGTAAAGGCAAGTTTAATTGCTCTGTACTAATGTATTTCAGTTTTCACACAGCATCTCCCCAACACCATGACATTGCTAGCTTTAGAGGCTATTAGAGAGTGCTCTTCTCTCAAAGCAGCGTGTATCATAATATTCTCTCCAAACTAAAAAAAAAAAAAAAAAATCTTTTCCAATTTTCCCAAAAGCTGCATTAATGAAGAAAAGCAGGTTTGAAAGAAGTATCTGGGTTTTCATCTACTGTCAACTTTGATAGCAGAAAGTGTTAGTAAGCAGTCAAGAGTTGATTTGGTTTAGTTTGGAAGGTTATTCAACATACACAGGTGAAATTTTAAGACTGAAATGCAGGACAGAGGCAATTTTCCTCTCTTAGCAAGAGTGATTTGATAAAAGGCCAAGACACAACACCCACCCATCCCCCCCTTAAACACTTATATTTATGTGTATTTATGTGGCTGACTGCAGTAGGATTCCTGTATCAAAAAGCAGGCAGTAGGAATTCAGCTCAATTTTCCATTCAAGCTGACAGTAGTGGTCCTCTGCAGTAGGAATGAGTCATGCTCCTATGAATCACACACGAGTCTGAGCCACAGTCAAGGGAGAACCAGCCAGTCCTAGGTACACAGCTGCTTTCTGTTCAGTTTTTAAGAGAGAAGGATAATCTCATGACCACTGCATAACCAGTTCAAGCCATTAAGTGTTTTGACATTGAGGAGTATTGTCAGAAGAATATATTCCATAGTAAGAAAACACAACAGTTCCAAGTAGCCAAACAGCTTGAGCTGGTTCCCAGTTGTAACCAGGATTCCCAAGTTCCCAAGGAATGTTTCTTCCAGCAGCACATTCCTGGGGTGGTTGGTGCTTTTGGAAAGTGTCAAGTGCATCTGACAAAGCAGAACACAGTGGTGACATTTAATGCACTGGAAGAAATACCAGTCAGACTGAGTCCTTGCATACACACAGGAACTCTGTGGAAGTTTGAAAAGTTCCACATCACCATGGTTTTTGGAGCACCACAATTATATTTCTTGGTTTACTGCTGTATTATTGTGCCTGCATGTACCATAGGTAACACAGAGGCAGAAGGACCAAGGCATGCCAGTCACAGGCTCATATTAAGTCCTTTTGCTGGGGGAACCATCTCTGCAAATATGTAAAAGTTCAGAAGCAACCAACATACTGGAAACACTGAGACAGACACTTACATAGCATATTCACTTCTTGAACAAAGAGCAAGACAAACTCAGGATTAAAAGTAGGAAATGATAGGAAGAAAAATAAAAATAATAATAAAAAAAAATAAAGGTGATCAAGAAATAAAAGCAGAGGCAGGACACACACCAGAAGTAGTAATGACAGCCAGGAGCTACTTTGACACAAAATAAGAACAAACAGAATAAAATCCCATCATTTGTACGCTGCAGAGCTCCCAGCCATTTTCGTCACCTGATACCTGAATGAATTTTAGCTGAGGCAGACAAACTTAAGATCTCTGATGAATCCTTTCATTCCCAGCACCATAATTCTAACTTGTTTATCAGACAGCTGTCCTCCAGGTGTCCTGCCAACAGGATCCCACTCATTAACTACACAGACATTAATTCTGTAGACATAAAACTTAGTAAGAAAGGGACTTAGAAAAATCAGATAAACTTTTTTAAAGTTTTGGTTTTGTTTTTTTGGTTTGTTTTTTAATTCAGATACAACATTTTTCCAAGGTCACTTTAGAATAAGTGCCATACAGGCTATTACAATGGAAGTGCTCATACAGTCATTTCAGGTTAAATGTGCACAATATATTCTACAACACAAACTGCATTTAGCTTTTTTTTTCCTGCAGAATGATTTCACAGCTTCAAAAAGCTAACACACATTTCCATTCTCAAAATTAATTCACTGAATGACAAAACTGAAACTGAAATGCAATCCACCCTAACCACCAAACAACATGCTTATCTCAGTAAGGACCGCTTGGCAGATCGGGCTGCAACAGTTGTAGAGCTGTCTCTATCATGACCCTCAAAGTATTGCTGCTCTATTCGCCGACAAAAGGCTGTGAGATTACTGTAGTTTTTCACTTTTTCAGAGAGTTCATCAGTGGTTAGTTGAGTAGTAAGAATAGTGAACAGATGTCCAAATACCAGAGCATCTAACTCAGTTGGTCTGTAAAAACAAACAGAAAAAAAGAAAAGGTATTTTGGAAGGTAAGTCTGTTGTTCCGAATAACTTTCAGATAGTCATAAAAATCTAGTAATTGGGAAGAAGTCAGGCAACACTGAACTTAAATACGTGAAACTGTGTATACAGTATATAAGCATACTGCTAGTTCTCATAGTATGACTTCTTTCTTTGGCTTTGGTAACTTGGAAATGTGGAAATACTTCTTAGAAGGGGCAGAGTTACTGATCCAATATCAAACCATGATCCACCTTTTAGTTCTGTAACAAGGACAACTGCTTATCAAGTCTTAGGTTTTTTTTTTTCTTTTTCCTCTGCAGATGTATATAAAAAAACCCACCCATTGCCTTACAAAGGAAAAAAGAAAATAGAAAGGAGGGAAGGGAAAGGCATAAAACCGCTATTCACTTTTTGTGCTTTTTAGTAATCAGGAACTATTCAACCAATAAGGAAAGGAGCTCCAGGGTGGCAGCAGCTTGAAACATCTCTTTTTTGAAAGGGAATTACACAAACAAAACCAGGCATTTTGGGAAACTGTAGTCTATTGAATGTTCTCTGTCCTACTTTAGCTACAAGCCTTCTGAACTGTCATCTTGGACCTTTGTATACAAATAGCCCATGTGCAAATAACTTTTTTATTTCAAATATATTAATAACTTAAGAGTCCTTCTTTATTACTGTTCAAGTTAAGCAGCATGAAGTTTTTCTAACTGGTATGTTTTTTGCCTTTCTATTTGTGGATCCCTAAGAACTCTCCAGTGGAGAGGTGGATACTTGTATACCAAACTTGTAACAGGCTGCTTTCCTTATTTACCTCCTACATGTTCCCAGGAAGTCATAGACTGAAAAATACTGCACAAAGAACACATACTTTCTCAGTAATATTTCAGACAGCTAAAAATCTTAAAGGTTGAAACTGTACTGAAAAAGCCTGGTGAACAAACAGCAAAAACGAAATTTACAAACTACAATTCTTTACAAATACAGAAAGAAAATTTAGGAGATACTATGTTTAAGAATGATTTGAGAAGATGCCATTCAATCCTGTCCTCTATAATGCATATTTCTATAGCCACTCAATGTACACCACCCACCTAGTCTGAACATGAAAAGATAAAGGGGCAAAGACAGATGCAGAAAAGTAACCAAGATTATATGCTGCCCTTTGAAGACATCTCCCTGTCCAAACGTAGTTAACTGAAGTCCAGGCCTGAGCACTTCTAGCCTGTTCTATGCACAGGAGACGAGGGAGCTATTATTATGTTATTTAAATCCACAGCATTTCAAAGACAATTAATGAAAAGAAAAAAGTAAAATTAAAACATTTTGCAACTTGAAGAAACTGATAAAATCAGAGGACATCCCATGAAGTCCAGTTTGTTCCTGTTTTCTCCCCTGGGAATGTGAATCTTACGTTTTCATTTTGCCAACTGATCCTTTGTTGATCCAAGGCTAGCTTCTCCCCAGTTCATACAGCTCACATGCACCTTCACACTAATTCAGTTCATTCAGAACAGCCCCTGGTGTTAAGGAAGGCAGGACAAGCTGTCCTGGTCCAGACGACGTGACACACATTCACCATTCTGTACCTAGTACAGAATGGTACCCAAGAAATACAGCTGAAGCTTTTAATGTATTATTTTTAATAAGAAACTAACTGTATGAAGGTGTACATTTTTAGCCTACCTAAATTGTGGTAGACTGTAGAGAAGAGAAGCTGGAGTAAAACTAAATCATATTTAAAAAAAAAAACAATCAAACAAACAAAAACACCACAACACACACACAAAACACCAGAACAGAAACTTCAGATACTTTAATTTAGAACCATTAATTACTTCTGAAATTTCATGTTTCTATTCCAGTCATACACTTGTATTTCCTCAACTAACCACGTAGCATTAAAATAAACAGGAGTCCTCCATATAGACACTTTTTTTTTATATGTGGATATAGATCTCTTGCATTCCTGGATGTAATATTTCAGTAAAGAGTAACTTACTGCTTATTGAAGAAATATGGTTGTGTTCCTAATCTCTGGGAGAGTGCCTGACAACACTGATCTACGTCTTCGAGCACCTTTCAAAACACACAAGAGATAAAAGATCCATATTGTCAGGAAATACCAAGACTGCAAAAAATAACCTCCTTACTCTATTTGCACTGACAGTGGGAACAAGGCACATAAAACAACGGAACATCAAAAGCTGTTAAAGTCAGTCAAACTTACACAGTAGACAGGTAGCAAAGTGTTACTTAACCTAGCATTTGATGTAAGGCAATTCTGATTAACTACTTCCCATAACATTTATAACTTAGCTTAACAAAAAGTACTAACTTATACTTCAAAACTGCTTTGCTTTTCTTTTTTTCAGACGTCTGACAAGGGAAGCTGCAATCCTGCAAATCCGGCCTATTAACAACCCCTTTTCAGGACTACAGCCTAAACTAATGTCACCAGGGGTAAAACCACCTTCCTCACACCTCATCGGGTTGCGCTTTTATTGCTGCTGAAGGGAAATACCCGACTCCAGTTCATGTTTTAAGTACAGAATATATTTTTTTAAACCTGTTTCAAGAAAGCAATACACTCCAAAGCCTTTAGAAATAAAATAAAATAAATAAGATTAAAAAAAAGCTTTATTTTTCATACTGACCTGTTCAAGAGTTTTTCCAGCCCATCCAATGGCTTTCATCTTTCGCCTTACCTCCCATTGCTTCTGATAGGACAAAATGCGGTTGAGAGGCCATGGGTAAGGGGAGCCATATCTCGGGTGTGTAATCTTTGTTTACAAACAGAAAGATACTGTGTTATCATATAACAAATTACAGATACATCGATGCACAAAATACCTAGTATTCAAATATTTATATCAGAAAGGGAGCTGTAAAAGAAAAAAGGAGCTGTGTGATATGGTGTAACTATATGCACAGAATTTATATTTTGCAGCATAACCATTTAAAACTGTTACTTCAGAAACATATACAAAACCTGTATCTATTCTGCAGCCAGCTACCTCCAGCAATGACACAGGTTCCCTAAAATGCATATGCAAGCAAAATTAAAGTGAAAAGACTGTATCACTAATGGTATAAACCTCAATGTTTCATTTATGAGTAGGGACTTGTGACTGTGAGAAAAGTGTTTTCTCATTAAATTTTAATTAAGATAAATGCTGCAGAACCACTCACCTCCTCTACTGTAACGTCATCACACCACTGCAGATAGAGCTAGAAATAGAAAGAACACTTACTAAAACTTCCTAATAAAGGAGAAGACAGAGACAATCATTTTTCACTAGTAGAATTTTCTTTTCTGTATTAAGTTACATTTCCATTCCATTCCTTCTGTTAGACCTCTGAATGTAGAAAAGAAATTAAAACTGGAAGGCAAAAGCCCAGTTGCTAGGCCTTACTTTGCCAGTGCCAGGACCAAGCCGAGACCAGAAGTCCACTCCCATTGCCCACAGTGCACACAACTCAGCAGGCAGGTTACCAGCCCTCGGCTCCTCAGCCACCTGCAGCTTGCTGGCATTTCCAACACTGTTCCCACACTGGGATTGAGTCCTGTTAACTGGCCACCAAAACAAACTGCAGGGGATCCCAGACTCCCACTAGGCATGTGAACACACACACCATAGAAGGTGATAGGGAGGTGCCCGGCCAGCTGTGGGCTGGGGTAGGATCCCAGGAACCACTGGCATTTTCCAGTTACTTCTACAACTTTGTTACACACTTCAGTTAGCTTAGGGGAATCATACATGAGGCTTGTGTCTACAGGAACATTTCAGCAAGTAATCTATCAGGTAGAGAATTTATTCCTGCCTCCTTTCACCTCAAAAGTTGATGATGTAATCTAAGAACAAGCAGTATTTCCAGTACTGAGAAAAATCCTAAAGCTTTCTGCCTACAGTCACTTATGTAAGTCTGGGGAGTTACTATGGTTTGCTGTACCTCTGCTGTCAAGAGCATATTATTGACTAATTCCATGTAGGCTTTCATCTCAGCTTTTTGGACTTCATCCAACCCATCACTGAGAGAATGGCCCTAATGGGGAAAAAAAAAAAGATACACATGTAAGAAGGGATATTGGAATATTCACCAGTGTCTGACCCAAGGACCTCTGAAGTCCATAAGCTTTGGCTCAGATCCTGAACTCTTACATAGTTCTATAACAAATTACATATGCAATTTTTATGTACAGTATCCTTTAGCATTAAAAAGAAATCGTGGTAATGTAACATAGCTAAGCTACAAGAAATGTAGACTGTTATCAGTTACAGATGAATGCAGTTTGAGCACACAGCCTCCCAGTTAGTGGCAAGAAGAAAACACAAATTTCCATCTGGCACAGCTTTATCAACTGCTCGGTGAAAAGACAGCATTTTTTAAATTATAGGGAAGGGTGACACTTCAGGATTTAAACCGGTCAGTTCTGGGTTTAAGAGATCTGAGTGCGACAAACAGGGCATGAAGAAAAACAGTCTCAGAGACTGGCGTTAGTATGCAGCTATCCTGCAGAGAATTCACTTCCAGAATTTAAGTGACAAAGACACTTTCACCTCAACAAACTCCTACTCTGGAATATCTTTCTTTTAAAGCAACACTAGATTTCTACACTGTACTAACAAATTAAGCAACATTCCAGGAGAGCATTCCAGCCTTATGCTAAGCAGGACAAGCATACTCTTCACTACCTGACGAGAACAATGTACTATTACCTTGGCTTTCACAAACTGGACGATGGGCCCAAGTTCAGACACTACTTGATTTCCCACATGAATAAAGGGTACTTTGCCTGTAAAATGAGAAATATATTTTAGTAAGGGCTTTTTTTAACCATGAAACATGACTTACAGTTTTCAAAAACAATTAATATTGCAGGTGCGCCTGAACATCAGTGGTTTTTTTTCAAATAAGCACAGGTAAAGCTCTCACATACACAGCTCACCCAGTGAATGTTTGTAATAACAAACATCTCCTCCTCCTGAACGTCTTCTACATGCAGTACTTGCAATTGTGCATTTCAGTTATTGAGTGAGATCTATTGACTTGTGTTTCAATAATGGATTTTGCTTTGCTGGAAAAACTTAATTCAATGTTTCTCTGAAGTACAGCTGGGAAATCCCAGGAAAGCAGACAGAGCCCTTGGCTCGTTTCACGACACAATGCATTCCCACCCTCCCTTCCAACCCACTGGCAGGGAAAAGGCTGCTGAAAGGATGACGGAAGATGTGGCTCTGTGCCCAGGAAAGCAAACAGGGGAAGTGCAAATGCACACTCAGCAAGGCAGGGTCTTGACTTTCCCTCCCCCAGTCCTTCAGATTTCCAACAACTGAGCCAGCCAGCCCCTGCTGGCTGCCCCAGCTTTCACTCTCTAGTTGTGAGCTGGCATTTTTGAGCCACCACAGTCCTGGGGTCAAGAAGAGGTTCTTGGTATAAGACTCACAGCTTCACGATCTGGGGGGCTGGGAGGGGGAAGGAGCATCTTCATCATCATGGAAGCAAAATGGGGATAAAGCTTTATACTATCCTAGTATGGCTCAACATTCAGTCTATGAAGCTAAGGGTCCAGCATGGAATAAAGCCAAAAACCACCAGTCCTCCCTCAAGAGGGGACTAAGAGATGGCTGTGTCACTGGTGGAACTTGTAGGAGTGTGAAGGGCTCCCAAGGCTGTACACACCACTATCTCTGCTTGGTAAATTTTCTTACACACAGAACTGAGCCAAAGCTTTAAGGCAGACAGAGATACAAGAGGAAGCCCTGGTAGACACAGCAAGCCATGAAGCATGACAGAAGTTGTCTTACGCACCCAAACCAGGACACCCTTCTCAACAGGTGAAGGGGAGGGCTACTGCTCTAATCCACCCTAACCAGCTTGCTTGCCCTGAAAATCTTCACCCAAGTGCAAGTGACAAACACCAACCTGGTATCTAGGACTAAGTCTTTTAGGCTTATTTGCATGATTGAAATGATCTGCAAAATACAGATAAATGCTGGATATTTTTTATTACTGAAGTCATCCTCGAGCCCAAAGGCAGTAAATGAGCCTGCCCAGTGCAGTGGGGCACAGCACCCTTTTACTTTCTCACCTCTCACTGTGGGGAAACTCTGCTCTCAATAGACATCCCAAAGAACAAGATCAGTACCTACCTGACTCTAAAGATGTTATTAGCAATACATTCACTCTTTCCACCAAAACATAAACCAACCTACTGCTCGGCCTGGCTCAGTGTTCACGCTATCAGCAGATTCAGTCATTGTTTTTATCATGAGATTCACTTCTCACTGGCTCGATCGCCTAAGGATGAAGTGCATGACACCCACAAAGGCTTCACATGCATCCACATGCTGCATGTTGCGGAAGGAAACACACACCTCTCTGTGCTGCAGAATTCAGTGGTTTCAGTCAGACTGTACTTCACACACTAAGACAATCCTTTGGTATCACACTTCTGACTCCCTCATAATGGGCTTCATCACTATGACAATTATGAGATAAACAAACTTCCCCCCCAAAATGAAGAAATGTAGAACTTTGTTGCTGCTGTGTGACAGAGGTGGGGAAAGAGAAGTGAACAGATTAAAACCTTGTCTGAGTTATCATTAAAGAACAAGGAAAGGAAATATGCAAGTGAACAAAAATAATCAGGACTCCAGGAGTAAGGGTGAAAACAATACATGTATTTTTCCCTACGCTTAAAATTGAAGCAGTATCATTTTCCCTCTTGTGCTCCTTGTTTTCAGCAGAAGAATGAAGTGTTCACACGCAAATCACAGTATCAGATGCCAGCTAGTGTGGACATGAGGTGTGAGTGGCAGAGAAGCGAGAGCACACAACTGTCATCAGTCCTACTCCTGCACATGCAAGATGCTCCTCTATGCAGGCAAGATGCTCCTTTGCGCATGGATCCAGCCCTTCAAAGCTACCTTTATTTACTAAGAAATAATTTATATATCTCCATATTATATTGTTTTTTCACTGCTGCATGGTTGGGTTTTTTTTAAATAGTATAATTCCAGTGCTTGGACCAAAATATTTGTAGCAGTAGCAGAACCCATACAGCTGGCAAACATACTAACAGGCACTTCCATGTAGCAGTCAACAGCCAGAGCCAGTTAATCAGTATCTCCTCACACAACTAAACTCTGGGACGAAATGTAAGGACTGCCAAACTTTTGCGCCCTGCTTTAAGCAATTTCCTCTGATTCCTAGGTAACCTTCTGAAGCCAGCCTATGACCATTTTCAAGCAAGAAGTCATCTCCAGCAAAAGGTAGGAGATGTACCCTTCTAATTCTTAATTTTTTGTGAGTTTGGATTTTTTTCCAAATAGTGTCATGGGTGAGTGGAAGATTTAAAAATCACCTATCACTCTTAACAGTGACAATGCTCACTTCAGTCTTCTTGTGTATTAACATTCTATCATCTTCCAGATGGGATAACAAAAGATAATCTTTCTCTTTGTTGTCTTACACCAGCAGTAGAACAGCATTCACTGGAATATTCCCTGGATGCAGAATACAGCCACTGTGAGAAACATCTGTCTTTCTGCTACAGGACACAACCACTCAGAGGCATTTGAGAGGAGGTTTCCACCAGACATGTGAACTGTCTGAACACTTTATATAGGTACCACATGCACAGGCATGGTTACAAGTAGTGCCAAGATTACTTCGCATGTGACTGTTTTAATTGTTTGCAGAGGATAAACTGCACTGGAGAGGAGGGGGGGAGGCAACCCACACACAGAACTGACCGACTATTACCAGCAAGATGAGGCACAGTTGCCATGGTATCAAAATGAAGGTATAACATAGTAATCTAAATGAAGGCGACACTTACCAGATGGGGACATGTACTCAGCATTTGCCCTGCAAACCACCTGGATTGGCAGATTGCACATTTGCAAAAAGGCCTGGAAACAAAGAGTGGCATTTCAAAATCAGTAATACACCAGTGACAAACAAACGTGTTTTTATCAATACATGGGAGTGTGTTTTAGCTAGTTCCTAGCACATGCTTATGAAGTATAGCTCCTTGCATACTGCTTTTAGGAAGAAAGAAGGGTAGGTAAGAGAAAAGGGTTTTTAACTTCCTTAGACAATTGCTTATCATCCAGTCATTGACTGGAATTCTTCTAATAAATTTTCATCTGTTTTTACTCTTTTTTTCAAGACAAGTAAAGCAGCTGTATCTGGCAGACACAATTAGTGCTGTATCTGTACAAAATTAAATGATATTTTGCCCCTCCTGAAAAATCATAGTACTTATTTCTTCCGGCCAAAGCTGGCTAACTGAGCTCATGTTGTCTAACATGATAAACACATATAGCACCTTCCCACATTATATTTACAATAGCTGCCAGTTTACTCTATGATACTGTCAAATCACAAGTCTGTTTTGAGAGGAAGTATTTACTATCTTTATGTGAATCATGGAGAGCGTAAGTGATCGATTTACTGTTTCTTTCTATCTGTAACCTTAGATTCAAAGCACTCTCAGCAGGATACCCATTTTTGTCAGCACCTGCCATCACCACAAAATCTTTCGTTTGTTTCTGTTAAAATACCAAAATATCAAAAAAAGTACTTAAAATTTGGACAGAACATGGTAAATAAGGAACCTCTTAATCTCCAGAGTCTCACAACTCAGCTAAATCCTAACATTCACATTGTCTTTGCAATTAGACAAGTCACAATTCTGGATTCAAAAATTACACCTATTAATCCACAGTGGCTTGAAGTAAAAAAATAGCCTGCACCAAGAAGGCTACCACCATGGAGAAAAAAGCTGCAGTAACAAAGCACTTTCTACAGGAGCCTCCCCCTAGCTCTTCAAACTGCAAGAAGTGACAGTACACTGCACTCCCACAGCTTTAAATGCTAATCGTAAACATCAAAGTAACCTAATCCCTATCCTGGATATTGCTCCTTGCTGCACTAAATGAGTCCATAAAGCACAAACTAACACTGACATCAGCCCTGTTCCTAACTTTGTCGCTTCTGTGGTACCCACACAAACAAAAATAATCCAGGCAGCCCCTCTCCTCTCTCCTGCACTCTTCAAATCCTTTATTCCCAAACCTTAATTCAATCCAGAGAAAAAAAAAAAAAGCCAAAAGCTTTGTCCTTTGCCAACCAAATCCAAGAACGGCATGGTCCATTACAACATTTGGCTCTTGCAGGTTTAGATGACCTAACTCAAATCTAAATCCTAATTTAAAGCAACAAGCCATGGTCACGAGCTGCTACACAAGGCATTGATTATGGCTGACAAGATCCCATCTCAGAACTGTGGAGGCTCTGCAAAATCCATGGGTTTCTACACCTTTTGATTTCCTCAGCGTAACTCGGACCTAAAGCACTGCTTGGAAGACAACTACTATACATATACATGCAGAGAAAGGGAGACATAGATATATAAATACATATTAGAATACTATAGTCATGGTCAACATAAGCCAAATACTGCACATCTTGCACTATTTACCAATAAACTGTTTCTAGAGTGTTTTGTCCCAGCTAGAACCTCTCTTACTGCTTAAGGGTGCAACTATCACGCAAAGAAAATACAAGGCACTGGACATACTTGACACCATACCACTTTCTAAGTCTGTGCACCCATCAGAGTCCACCAAAAACTGAGGCTCTTGCTGTCTTAGCATCCCAAACTCCATGCAAACAGTAAAAAAAAAAAAAACAAAAAACAAAACAAACAAAAAAACAAACCCACAACCAAAACCACAAACCAACAAACACCAACACACCACAAAGGACTAATTTTTAAATATAAGTTTAAGGTACTGGTCTTCCTTGGTCCTAGATCTCTTCCTCTGTCTGCTGATTCTGCAGGACCTAGCAATGTCCAGCCTGTTCCAGTTACTGTTTATGCATCACATCTTCTGCCCAAGCTGGGGCTTCACATACAACTTCTTTGGAAACAGCTGAGGACAAGAATGCAGAGTCTTTGGTTTAGGTTAAATACATGCTCTTATGTCACTGCTGAATTCAATTATCCCACCGAAAACATACACTCTAACTCAACTGGTACACAGATCTTGTTCTTCTGAAAGCTCTACCGGTAGTGAATATCATCTCAAACAGTATTGTGCTGCAATGGAACTGTTGGCATCTAACAAGAGTTCCAAGTAATGTTGTCTTTGGGTAGGAGGCATGGATTGAAATTCTACACTACTTAATCCTTAGCTGTTAAATTTCATCTCAAAAATATCACAGAATAATAAAATAATTTTAGTTGGAAGAGACCTTCAAGTCCAATCCTTAGCATATCACTGACAAGTTACAACTAAACCATATCCCTAAGCACCACAGCTACACATCTTTTAAATACCTCCAGGGATGGTAACTCCACCACTTCCCTGGGAAGTCTGTTCTAGTATTTTACAACACTTTCAATGAAGACATTTTTTCCTAGTATCCAGTCTAAACCTTCCCTAGTGCAACACAAGGCCATTTCCTCTTGTCCTAACATTTGTTACTTGAAAGAACAGACTGACCTCCACCTCACTACGACCTCCTTTCAGGCAGTTGTCAAGAGTGAGGTCTCCCCCAAGCCTCCTTTTCTCCAGGCTAAAGAACCCCAGTTCCCTCAGACGTTCCTCACAAGACTCGTTCTCTAGACCCTTCACCAAGTTCATTGCCCTTCTTTAGACACGCTCCAGCATCTCAGTCTCCTGAACTGTCTAAAACTGAACACACCATTCAAGGTGCAGCCTCACCAGTGCTGAATACAGGGGCACAATCACTTCCCTGCTCCTGCTGGCCACACTATTTCTGATACAAGCCAGGATGCTGTTGGCCTTCTTGGCTACCCAGGCACACTGCTGGCTCATTCTGAGCTGGCTGTCAACCAGAACACATGAAGTTTAATTCAGTCTAGGCATACCAAATTAATTTCTTTCACAGTGTGGCACTAAATTAACTCTGCAGTTCACCATTACACCAAGGAGAATTTTGTAACTGCCATATACTATTCTCACTGCAAGTTTAGAAGAAAAAGACTCTGAGCTGCACTGGAGTGAGAGCAACACAACTGAAAGGCTAGTAAATCCAGAGACACATTTAAGCAAAAGTAGGTGAACAGGGGAAATATTTTTACTTTTTCATATCAGCATGTCAAAAATGAGACATGCTGGCACAGAACACTTTGGTTACATCAGTTTCTTCAACAAATTATAGCCTACTATGAATCATACTGCACTTTGGCTCCTACAGAGTACAAGGTTGCTACCAAAGACACAGTTTGTGTTTACGAAAAACAGTCCTCAGCACAGAGGCTAAACTGTAAATAAAATCTTTCCAGTATAATGAGTTCAGACAAGTTTCCTGAAAAAAATCTGAATCTGACCTTTCACTCTCCTTTTCCTCAATAGCCATCCACAGACCAAGGAATACTGACCTTCGTTATATTGGGCAGGGAAATCCTACCTCAGTCTCTGGCCTGCTGCAAAGGGAATTAACAATACACTGCCATTCTGTCATCTCAGAAACACAAACACGCTGGGTGCATGTGCCTTTTTTGTACTTCATAAAGAAAAGAGGAGGTTGAACAAGAATTGAGATCTAATGTGAGAACAAATATTAAAAAAAATAAAATGTTGGTCACTCTGCATAATAAAGCAGAGATTACAGTAAGATTAGAAATAAGTCAGTATACCCTCAGCAAAGTTAAAAAAGAAAATTAACATTAACAAAAAGTCCCTGAAGTAAATACCAAACAAAAAACAGAAAACTTTCTTGGAATAGTCACCTTCAGTTCTGATGATTATTTCATAGATGGAAAGACCAGGACTAAGTTTGAGAAAGTGAAGAGTTATTAAAGATTAAAACTGGGCAAATCCATCTGGTTCTGCATTCACCCCTCCTGCAAGGTTCAGAAACTGACCACTGCGGCTGCCCCTCCAGCAGCCTTACAAGGCCTGTTCCAGCATCCACAAGCCAACACCTATTCCACTTCGGTCTTTGTCTATATTTATGATTGGCTTTAAGATAACTAGTGATACAGTAAGGAAACACAAAACCAAGAGAATACAGAACAGTGAAAGAGTTGAAGACAAAATCATTTAATGCCATACAGTAAGCCTAAAGATTAAAAATAAATAAAAACTGCTATTACACCTTTAAAAAGATAGAAACTCAATGAATTAAAAGACCAGTATGTTGAACTGTAATTTGTATCCAAAGGATGGCCTATTCAGTATGAAGTGCTCCTTAAATATTGTTCTGCAGGAAAATGCAGAAAAGCTCCACAATATGAGAGAGGTTTAATTCTTACTGAATCTACACTGCTGAACTAAACGTTACCTAGAGATATAGGCCAGTATCCGTTTCTTGATTCAGCTTAACTAACGGTCCCACAGGATAGCCTTCAAGCTGACTAAAAAAATATGCGTCAAATGCTAAGAGGAGACAGTACTATGCCAAACTATGAGGGCTCAGTCCAAGAAATAAGCTTTACATTTTGCATTGCTTATGAGAGTACTTACATTCTTTCATTGATGTAACTGACAGACTTTGGATATTATTAGTATTAACAACACAGGTGGTTTTGACTTCTCCAGCACAATGAATAAATTTCATATTTATGGAAATTATGGTTTCTTTCAGAAAAAGAGATGGATAAGGATGATAACTGTTGCATTCTTATAAATGCCCACACCCAGAAAAGCTCAGGGTTTTTTGTTCTTATGCATTCAACTAGATAAATTAGATTTTAAACAATAACTGATGCTAGACAGTTACTACCAAAATAGTTGAAATTGACACAGATCAAAGAAATCTTGCAGAGAGAATACAGGACAAAGCAGCAATTTTTGTGAAGCTTTATCTTGTTTAATGCTTTAGCCCAGTGATCAAGGGAGGACTTGTTCCCTTTTTGAGCACTCATGTAGAATGTCAAGAACCAGAACATTTGGTGTGCAGATGGTATGAGACTGTCATGGCTTCCAAGTCAGATAAAAGATGCAGTGGAACACTGATTATTCCAGCTGAGAGCATCTCATTTGCCTTTGGGTACCTCAAATATATAATTTAAGCAGGCAAGTAAACCCTTACATTTGTTGTGAGAGAAACCATCTGCAAATCGGAGTTAACTCAATTCCTCTGACTGCTTTTAGAGTGAAGGGTGAGAGATCGAAGGCTGAAACCACCCCAGTGCAGCTTTGCTGACATTTATGAAGATATCAACACCCCTTCAAAGACATGGCATCAAAAGCTGAGCAGTCTGAAAGATCAAGGGCCTAGGCTTATTCTAGTACATCAGAGTTTACTGTTAACATCATAAATTTGGCTGATCAACTTAAGGACTGAAAAGGGCCACGTGAATTTCAAGTGACACATAAGCTAGTTAATCAATCAATCCCTTGTGAAAATTCACCTCAACATGGTAAGCAAGACAGTAACAGTGAAACTAGAAACAAGACACTCAACTGAGCATAGCCTGTCATACCCTGAAAAGATGCTTGTAATTTCAAAGAACAGCATTAAATTTTCTGCTCTTTTCTCTTCCGGAAAAAAACCCTGTACTATAGCACAAAGTGAACAGGGTGACTATCATAGGCCACAACCTGGATCTCCTCCAACACCTAAGATTATCACAAGTAATACAACAGCAGCTGCAGTTCTTCAGAACAGGAGGGAAATAATAGCTCTCATGTCTGTAGTAAAACTGCTACACACTACTTCACCTGAAGTTCTCCAGTCCAAAGTAATCGTAAAGACGTTCACTGCAAATGTTTATTGATACTTTGAAAACAACTCTTCCAAACAAACTCTAACCAGGGAAAGGAGGACCAAAATCCTGCCGGAAAGTATAAAACTTTTTTTTTTTTTTTTTTTTTAATGCTTAACACTAACCAAAAAAATATCTATTTGGATAAATTCATAAAGCAGAGGGATTAACATTCTTATTTCCCCTTGCCCATGTTACAGAAGATCAACAGATGACTGCCCAATAGTCTTTACACAAATAAAGGAAAAATCTTTCAAGCATAAATATACAGAATTCACTACAACTAAAGGACAACAAAACAAGATGCTCAGGCTTTTAAAAGGAATGAGTAATTTCATGGCTCATACTAGTTAATGCAGCATAAAACAAGGGTAATGAAATCTTAGATTGGGAAGAACTTTGTTTATTCCTCTGGCATCAGAGGGAGTGCTTCCTTTATCTCTGTGTTCCACTGATTACTTGCATTTCTGTAATTTTAAAAACAGGGGCCTGATTTCTTATGCAGTGTCGACATTTGTCAATGACTGAAGCAGATGCCTAGAAAACGGTCCAATTTAGTAACTTCTGTTCAATATAAGGTCTGCTACAAACACTTTTCTCTAAGTTACTTCTGGAACAAAATGTGTCCTTTCTTTGGATCAGGTTAATGTAAGAAACAGATAAAGGCATTAAAAAATAAAGATTTGGCTTAATAGAGTCTGTCAGGTTCTCTCCAACACATGCTCCCTGCCTCTCTTCCCTGGAGGCTAACAGCCTCCATTCTCACATTCTTCCAGCCTCTCTACCTGTAGCATCACCTCCTCTTCCAGCACCTGGGAAGGGAGAAATGTGAACAACAGGTATTTAGCAGTGCTATCCCTCTTCTTCCAGACTAAAACCACCAAGTCAACAAAGTTGCTACTGTCTCTGTGCACCTTGTTTTTAATGGCAAACCTTGCTGCAGACAGGGAGGTGGAGAGTTGCTGCAAATCCATAAGGAAAATCAGAGAAGGGAGAGGAAAAAAAGCTGCCAGAAGAGTAATTAATGTCTGCCTTTCCCTGCCCTCCCAATATTTCCTGTTATAGATTAGGGAAGAAAGAGTGTGGGAACCAGGTGAAAAAAAAGCTTGGAAAAGCCTCTCAGTACCTTTCCTGCTTTCCTGCCCCACTGCACATTGATCCACACAGGACTATGGTTGACGGCACACCACCTTCTCCTCCCAGAGAGAGCACAAGCCACTCTGTTTTCAAAGTCAGCAAGGAGCAAGCCAGTTCACATTTTTTCCATGAGAGAAAGTATCAGCAGCTATGTGAAAAAGGCTGATAGGAAGCTTTGAGGTGGCACTTGTTACAAAATTAATCAACAATCTTATGCCTATCATTCATTTCAATCATGGCAGGTGACACCTCCTGCCAGAATTATGGAGTACATTTACAACAGCAGCATTGCTTAAAGGACACAATCGACTTAAGGCTTGTTTTGTTTTCTTATAGCCTGCCCAATTTCAAATTCAAAAAGTAAGTAGTGCATTGGATTTCAATTATCTAAAAAAAAAAAATACACAGAACAATCACCTTTGTGCTGCTTTAGCACAGTTCAAAATCCCAGAGCCCTGAATCCAGAGCCAGCCATGGGACAACTCACCTCACCCTCCCCTTCCTCCTCCTCACACAACTGACATTCTCATCTCTGCTGCTGCCGCCGCCCTCAAAACAATGCAAGAAAGGGATGCCATTGTGCCTTCTATGATGACAAGGATGGAAAATTACTGTGCATGAAATACTGTGGGAAGGAATAAGAGAAGGAAGAAGTTTTGTATTTATTCCTACAGTTAATTGTTTTAGGTGCCATTTTCACTCTTCCTCTCCCTTCCTCTTTGCCCTCCCCAGCTAAGGAAGGGCTGTTTGGGCACTGTCATCTGGAAACATAACACACATCAGGCAGCAAATCACCCTCTCAAGAGCCCTGTTACAATGCTCTCCTCTTCCCCTCCCGTCCCCTCTCAGAATAAAGCATATAAGCAAACATGTACACTCATTAAAAATGAGTCACAACTTGATGTAAATCATATCCAGATTGAAGTTTCTATGATCAGAGACACGAATAAAATTACTTACGCCAAGACTCAAATAGTTCACAACTTACGTCCCCACATGAGGAACGCTATTTTGAGAACACACATCCAGGCTTCATTTGAAGAAGATACATTCACTAGTAGGCTTTAATAAAGAATGAGCCATTCCAAGCCATCTTTCAGCAGCACTTCTAGAAGCACTCACACTTCACTTTTTGTAAAGAAAAAGTGAAAGGCATTTTCTCATTTTTACGTTATTTCATGAGCATACAAAGGACAACATGTGATGACAACTAAAGAGTTATTCTCTGCTTTATTGCAGGAACACATTTTAAAATTAAAAACCATGAACAAGTCTACAGAATAATTCAGTTTTCATATCAAACAGCTGCAGACCCTGTAACTGAAATAGTGTGTCTAAGGTTATAAATGAAAACTGTTCAGTATCATTCTCTGAGTGACAGATTAAATTCCTAATCCAGTTATGGTAATGGCCACATTTGTAGTTTAACATAAATTAAGAGCTTAATTATATTTGTGACTATTTTAAACAAAATTACAAATTCCTTTGTACCTGTGAACATAATTTATAGCAAAGCCACGTCCATTCGCCAAAACAATCTATTTTACACTGCAGCACAACACTGCTCTAATGGTATAATGTAATTCTTGTTGTAGAATACAGAAAGAGTACTTTCACTGGTAGCACAGAGGTTTTGAAGATAAATGAAGATGCTATTCATTCAGGGGTAATTTCATCTTGGAACTATATGAAAGATGTTTCACTCAGAAACAGTACCTGTATGGCTTGGGATTTAAGCATGTTTTTAGCTGCAACACAGTGCTGCTGGATTGATTGTGTTGATAACTGCATTTCTCATCATGAAGAATTCCAGATTTTATTCTCTTTAAAAAAAAGAGACTGCCAGATTTTCATTTCAGTACTAAGCCTTTGTTCAAGCCTCAGCAACAAGTTCAAATTCCTGCTAATGTTTTATCTAGAGAAAAAACAGACCACAATTCATATACACACACACAAAAAAAATTACAAATCTGTTGAGGGCAATTAATCATGCATGATTTACACATTTATGTGATTACTTGTTGAAGTAAATAAGCAGTTGGTCTGTGTAACACAATTTTAAATTGCCCAAACATCCTTCTGTCATTCAGGACTAAGAACAGACAATTCTAAATGCACTTTCCTGGAATATATTAAGACCATTTACCAGGACATCAACTGCAGAAGCCATTAATACATAACTAAACATAATGAGCTGCAGGCTCTATAACCTCAGGATAGCTGTGAGAATTTCCACAATCCTGAGCATTTTAGACAGTCTTTTAAGCAAGATTCTGAGACTACCCTCAGAAAGATTTCAGGAGAACCCACAATAACAAAGGCAATCTCAACATCTACATTCCTCCTCCCAAATGCAAACAGTGGCTGCCATTTGAGGCACCAGGCCTGGCACAGTGCAGCTGTAGTAACCCCTCCCTCCTTCTCAGCCACATGACTTCTACCCAGGAACTGAATAAAAAGGCCTTACCTCCACCAGGCATCAACAGGGAAATGGGGCCTGGATAGGCTCTTTCCTTCAGACTAAAATATACTCTCCTACGGTAACTCAGTTTTAATCCATTTAAAACTCCAGTTTTCCATCCCTGAAGTTGTTTTGTTATTGAAATACAGTTGCGTATTCACTTCTGGGGTTTGGCAGCTTTGTTACTATGGTAAGACTGATAAGCAGGAATGCTGTATAATTGAAGCTGTACAATAAATAAGTGGAGAATGGTTTTCATTCCAAGTCATGTTACCCAGGAGGTGCTTGTGTTTTCATTAACTTTAGTGCGAAGAGGAATGAATATCTCACAAACAGAATGGAATCTTCACTCTAAATGCAATGTTCTCTTTCCTGTAGCTGGATAATCATAACTAGTAATATTTTCCCTTGATTTTAATTCATTTGCAGTAAAATTAAAACTTAATTCAATATGAAGATTTTGTAGCGCAAGATCAAACAGGCTTCACTTTCAACGGGACTGCATAATACACTATTTCGAGTTAACAAACCAGGAGCGCAAATGCCAAGGTGACCAGAGATCATGCACTAGCTTATTTGAAGTTATGTTGCATTTTCAGCAAATATAAAGAATTTGAACCCAGTAAAAGACAAAGGAATTGTTAATTTAGTCTTCTCCAAGCACAACAATGGACAGAAGAGGAATTAAAAAACAATGAGAAACAAAAACCCCTACCAGAACCAACAGAGAGGTTCCACAAGATGAGAGGGGTTTCTTTGTTGTTGGTTTGCTCATTTTTTAGTTATTGAAGGCACCACCACAGTTACTTAGCAATTCTCAGAAGATTCTATCTTCCTCTTACCCGACATGTAGCTACAGTCAAAAGTACAGATTCCAGTGCACAAGAAGTCTTAAATTCAATCATTATTAAAACAGCAAGATTCAATCAACTTCCTATGTTCAATCTGCAGCCCTCACTACTTTCTAAATCAAATAAAATTCCTGCAACAGCCTGTTTGTTAACACCTACACTGAGAGTAACTTGCTCTGCTGTGCTCCGTTGATGAGAGGTACATGAAATGCCATCTGTATTGCAGGGTCATCAATTTTAAACCAGTCAACTTTTATTCTAATTACTTATTGTGGCATTGGATTTTTATATGTAGCTGTCTGCATATATGTCCTCTGAGAACTATCCTAGAGGGGGATTATGAAGAGGTGCTGCAAGATTTCTTGAAAGATCTGAAAGATCAGTTGTAGCACATTTAAGAGTCTTGTTATGAACCACATTCCTTAAAGATTTGATGGCAACTGACTCCACGTGCTCTTTCAATCAGAGGGACTCAAAATTCTGATGCATTTTTCACCACATGAAGTTCAAGAACCCATGAACAAGCTATCTATCTGCTCTAGTAATACGTGCCCCAAATCAGTAACAAGTGATAAGGAATAGTAATAGTGGGAAAAAGTCCCAGGTACCAGCTTTTACTTCTCCTCCTATCCTCCATTCCCATTTATTCCTCAGGAAAAGAACATACCATCACTACCTGCCCCATACCCTCCACCACAAAAAAAAAAAAAAAAAAAAGACATGCACCAAAAGATATTCATTAAAAAGATTAACAGGCACTCATCAGAACAAGAAGTAAATTCTAAGAATTGGAACTCAGCAATTTCCTTATGCAAAGCACACAAGTATATCTAAAGCTTTCTGATCACTAAGCTAATAATACATAACTACATATCATATTATGATTTCAAAATGGATCAAAGACACCAAGGATAGCTACTTTTTTTCAGGCACAACCATGTTACACAGATTCTTCAAAATAGATATGGTTCCCCAATACAAAATCGTTCTATAAAGTTTAAGATCAGATATCTACCAGAGCCATATTTATAGTCATGGCTACTATCAGCTGTCCAGCTAGAGAATATTGAAGAAAAACAAGAATTTCTAATATATTATAGTTAATTTATCATCTAAGTGACATGTGTAGGATAACAATGGATTGAAAACAGTAAAGAAAAATGATGCATTAGAAAAGGAAATTTTAGGGTTATGTTGTTGCTTTTTTTTTTTTTTTAAATACAGGCCACATCTATTGTTAGACAGCAAGAAAATTCACATGAACCACAAAAAACACAGCTGCCGAAGTAAAAAGGAACACCAAGATCAAGCGAGCAACAAAACCAGTTATTTGCATTACTGTGAGGCAGACGTAAAACACACCACCCAAACAAATAAACACTGCCCCATTTATCTGGTGCATCAAACATAACTCCTTTTTCCAGCAAAGGATAAAGGAACCTTCTTGCTGCGATATATTTACTCTTACAGGTATTTCCTAGATTGCCCAACTGTAAGGAAAAAAAAAAGTTAGAGATCCTGGAAGTAGTCACCATGATCAAATGATTCTAACCTTCTTACTGGTCATGTCAGTTACAGTCTCCAAGTGTCCCACTTCAACTAAATGAGAGCTGACCTTTTTGGACAGCCCTCAAAGACTGCTTGCTCTAGCTGCTCTGAACTAGACTACACACAAAAAGCAACAAGCAGGGGACCAGTGCAAGTCCCTACTACATGCAGCAGCAGCAAAGTTGCTTTGAAGAGCAGACACCTTACAGACCTTCTGCTCACCACCACTTCTGACATCCAGGCCCTCTCTAATGGAGAAAACATCCCTGTGAGATCTGGGGTTACTGAACCTAACAGGTTAATGGAGTTTACACAGACTTCACAGCCACAGAGGTGCTTTTAAGTCAATTAGAGATGCAAGTTTGTCAATTATATGGACTACTTCTAAAAACCACATTGGATCTCAGCTCCATATACATGATGAAATTGAGAAAACCTATCAGAGATGTATAGAGATTTGATGCCTAAAGGGCAAATATGTCTTGAGTTTGGAGCAGCATTAGCTTTGGGAATTAAGTAACTAGCAAGCGACATGCAAGATGTTACAAGACAAACTAGCATACCGAGTGACAAAAGAGGAGAACCGAGCACAGTTCCAAGAGTAGGTAGACAAGCAGATACTGTACAAACATAAACCAATGTAAATACAAGTACAAGCAGCAGCACTTTATATAGGACTCTCAAAATCCTTATGTCCTTTGTGCTCTAACACTTCAGTGACAATGTAAAGCACATCAGAAGCAGGAAATAAGTCAATTATTTTGACAGAAATAATTCTTAAATTATTCATTTAGCTAAATACAGTTACTTTAGCTAATAATTAAAACAAAATGGAATTAACATCTTTAGTTTATAAAAGATGACATTTTACCTGAACAGCAAGGGAAGATGCATTATCAGAAAGCAAAATTTGTTCCTCTGTTGAAAAAAAAATAAAAAAATAAAAACCACAATTACAAAAAACAGTGCCATTTAGTTACTGACCTGTAACTAAGCCATTCTGGGTTGCACTTCTTACACAAAAAGGAAGGAGCACATATATAATTATTATGCAGCTGTACTAGAAAACCTGTGATATGAACATTGGAAAAAAAATGCCAGGAATATTTCTCCTGCAAATGCAGTTGCATTTATCATACATTACCAACAATGTACAATAAAAAATGCTCACAACTAAAGCCCAAATGCTTGGTTTATGCCAATTACTCCTCTTCTAATCAAAGTTAAATAAAACTGCATCTTCATAACTCCTCTGGCTAAAAAGTAAAAGCATTCAGAAACCTATAAAAGCAGCTTGCAGTTAATATTGCACACTGTGTCTAGGTCTGTCACACAAAAGAAAGATGACAAGTTCACTGCAATAAAAATTCCATGCTTAGAAGACTAGGGCTGCTACCTATTAGTCTTCATTACTTCGCAGTCTTCTGACAACTGTAGCAGGCTGCTGAGCCCCAAATGGGGGCCATAATGTGATCTGATGATATATGAAGAGCTGCTAAAGGGAGCCTGAACCATCCTAGCCTATACATTTTAACAGTTCCTCTTTACTGAGAGCCCACTTTACCACAAGACTTCAAAAATCTGCTGCCTCAGCTATTGGTGCAGTAAATCTGCCAACTGTGCCTGCAACCACATAATTTTACACTGCCTACAGCAGCCAATATAATGAGTCAATAATAAACCAAGGACCTCATAGGCCATGAATAGCTGGTTTATATTGGCAGATGCAAGCGTAGCTAAAACCTCTGACCAGACAGACACCACAAAGGACTTCTTTAACAGTTTCTGTGCTTCTCTGCAGTCAATTATCTTAGTGCATATTTAATGTGTTTTCTAAAAATAGAGCAATTATTAATAGCAAAAAACAGCGTACCCACCCTTCAGTTGCTGATACAACGCAGCATTTTCAGGCCAAGGCTCTGCGGCTGTGGAAAGAAGATGAATTAATTAGGCAAGACAAACAACAACATGCTTGCAGATGCTAACTGAACATGAAAGCTACCTAGAGCGGGAACTCAAACTGCAAAGATGCTAATGCAAGATTTAACTTGCACTAAAAACTTCCTACTGTCACTACCTTCTCCTATATCATTCCTGCTCACAGAGGGACAACACAGAGCAGAGAACTAAGTCCCAAAATGCACTGTTGCAAGAAAAGCTAAAATTCAAGCTACATTACAGAATGTCCTTGTAATTTTCAAGCAGCTAAAGCAGGTATTTTCCATCCACCATAAAGACATCCTTTTGCACATTCCCATCACAATTTTGGCCACTCTCAAGAGCAACTATTTATTAAGGTACCGAACAAAGAATTCTGAAAATAACAGAACAAGACACAAAGGAGAGAGACACAAGCCTCAAAACCAAGTGTGAAGAATGCTTTGGGGAAAAGAAAAAGCTTTCTGCCTTTTAATTTTGTGTCCTCACTAGGCCTATATAATAGCCACAAAGCCAGGTGCTCAGACACATCAGAAACCCACCCACCAGGATGACTAGGACTACCTTTTCCTTTAAAGGATGTGCTGGTCAACCATAAAATGGATGTTAATATGCATTAAAAAAAAAAAACCTGCATCATCAGTTGTTCAAAACAGTTGAACTGTTGGATTTTTTTTTTTTTAAAAAAAAAGGAAAAAAAAAATCATCACATCTTCCAGTTGAGAACCATTGCACTTAAATCACACACCTAAATTTATGGGAAATCAAAAATAATAAGTACTGATTTACTGTTAATGGTAGCACTATGATAACAGGTCATCACATTGTTTCATCTCCATTACACTCCCTGTTAATGTCTGATTAAAAAAAATCTATTTTTTAAATACTAATTCCATCCTTGTGTTCTACACAATCTAGCTATTTGTAAGCAAAATTAATGCTCTAATCACATCAATTATTTTTTTGTAAAGCAGTAATGTCTATAACTATGTGTGTTTCAAAAATAAATATGCCACTGGCATCAGAAAAGCCATTCTTTGTGTCTTTGCCCTCAGAACTTAAAGGAAAAAAGATGCACCATTTTCTAACTATCGTTCTTTTTGGATACTCATGAAGTATTAACTTTTATGGAAGTCACACAGCACTGTAAAGTTTGTAAGACTGTACACAGTTTTACAAAGGTCACTGCCTCTAACATTAAGACACAGAGCCTATCAAAGCTATACTAGTATGGGCATGAGAAACAAATCATATTTAAGTGTCATGAAAAAATGTTTTATGTTTTATTGTAGCAGTTATTGGTTTTACACCCCTCCATTAAAGTTTTGCCCTAGAGTAAAAATTCTTGAGGTGAAAGTACATTTACTTTTTTTTTTATTATTTAAAGATACTAAGATAGGGTCTGCCATATTACAGCCTTAACTGTTTAGAAACATGTGTTGCTTCAGGTCTGCTGAAGTCTTGCAAGAGCAAATGGAATACGGAAATTATGAATGTTATTACTATGATTTAGAAAACTTTCAGTGCTAGGTAACTGAGTCATAAAGTTACACTGATCTTGTAAATACTCCAGCCAACCAGTGAAAACATCCTTTCTATACACCCAAAATAATACAGAGAACTTCAAACTGCATGGAACCATTCCTACTGAAAATTTTTGTTTGACCCATTTCTGGCTGAACTGTTAGATTTATGTCTAATCCTTGGGTTCCAGCCCAATCTGGAAGTGGCCTATTTTTACACAAGCACATGGCTGAAATATTTCAAGCCCACAAAAATCAAGTGAAATTGTCATTTTTTCAACAAAATAGCTAGGTATATTTCAAGAATCTCAAATACTAATTCCAGGCTGATCATGGCACTAAACTATATGCAGACAGGGGAGACAGTGATTATTAACAGCTTCTTGGCACAGAGAATCCAAAACTACATTGCTGGTAAGGCATATCACATATGTGCTATAAACTAGAACACAAGTAGAATATATTTTATAACTTGTTCACCCTTATCAGTTCAAAATTTCCTTCCACGTTTGACTGATCACATACATATTTTCATGAACAATATCTGTTGATTCATTAGTCATGATATGCAGTCTTTATCCCCCAGTCTTAGTACACAGGAGCGTACAAACAACTTGAGGAAAGGAAAGGACAAGGGTAAAACTCAAGAAATGTGGCATAGACAATTGGTCTGTGAGGTGAAAACTGGCCCAACAACAGAGTTCAGAGGGTTGTGATCAGTGGCACAGAGTCAAGCTAAAGGCCTGTGGCCAGTGGTGTTCCCCAGGGATCAGTACTGGGTCCAGTTTTGTTCAGTATCTTCATCAACGACCTGGACAAGGGGATAGGGTGTACCCACAGCAAGTTTGCTGATGATACCAAACTGGGAGGGGTGGCTCACACACCAGAAGTCTGTGCTGTTATCCAACGAGATCTGGACAGGCTAGAGAGCTGGGCAAAGGTGAACCTCATGAGGTTCAATAAGGACAAGTGTAGAGTCCTGCATCTGGGGAGGAATAACACCAGGCACCAGTACAGGTTAGGGGTTGCCCTGCTGGAAAGCAGCACCACAGAGAAAGACCTTAGAGTCCTAGTGGATAGCAGGTTATCCATGGGACAGCAATGTGCCATTGTGGCCAGAAAGGCTGATTGCATCCTGGGGTGCACTAAGAAAACTGTGTCCAGCAGGTGTAGGGAGATCCTCCTGCCCCTCTACTCTGACCTTGTGAGACCACACCTGGAATACTGTGTCCAGTTTTGGGCTCCCCAACTTAAGAGAGACAGGGATCTACTGAAAAGAGTCCAACAGAGAGCTATGAGGATGCTTAAGGGACTTGATCATCTCCCCTATGAAGAAAGGCTGAGGGAACTGGAGCTGTTTAGTCTTGAGAAGACAGAGGGGACCTTATTAATGTCTATAAATATCTGAAGGGTGTGTGTCAAATGGAAGGAGCCAATCTCTTTTCTGTAGTGCCCAGCAATAGGACAAGGAACAATGGGTATAAACTTGAGCACAGAAGGTTCCACCTCAACAGGAGGAGGAACTTCTTCACTGTGAGGGTGACTGAGCACTGGGAACAGGCTGCCAAGAGAGGTTTTGGAGTCTCCTTCTCTAGAGATTTTTCAAAACCCATCTGGATGCATGCCTGAGCAACATGCCTTAGGCAGTCCTGCTTTGGCAGAGGGGTTAGACTTGATCTCTAGAGGTCTCTTCCAACCCCCAACATTTTATGATTCTACGAAAACCTTTGCATTCACTGATTTATGGTTCAGCTGTGTACCAATATATGTCTTTTGACAAGTAAATGAAACAAGGACAAATAGCCACAAGAAACTCTAAGTCTTTGTTACTAGCACACCTTAAACTCAAAATTTCAGCAGTTTTAAGAAAATTAATGAATAATATCCCCATCACTTTCGCACCTGATGAACTCTACACAGAGGTCACAATTCTGACTGCGTTTGGACAAGGTGGACACATGCTGACAAGCCCTGAACTAAGGCCTTCATTTCTTTGTACACAGATTGGATAAAAGATAATTGATTTTGTTATCACTGTATAGACTGGATTCACTTACTATTACTCATATCCTAGAAAAAAATATTTTGAATTGTGCATTCAGAACTGTATGCAGCAGATTCTGTTCAGTGATACCAGAGGTACATACACAAAGGTTACATAATCCTCTGGAAATCAAAGAATTAAATACACACTCACAATCTGTCACATCTCTTCCAATTTCTACTCACTCTCTCTCTCTTCCAAGATGTTTAGAGAATTAATTTATTTATTTTTTTCCTGATGGAGTTTAAATAGTATAAATACACACTGCTGCATGAGAGGTCCAGATTCATAAGGTGCAAGCTAAGTTCAAGTATCAGCTCCCAAGCCACCTTCAATAAGTTGTAAGGTGAAAACAGAGCTAAGAGAGAAGAGAACCCTGGTGGGAGAAGAAAGAAGGAGGAATCACTGAAGGGATGTCATATGCCTCCATAAGAGGAAAAATTGTGTAATATCTTTAATGGACAGCAATGACTCTTGCCTTATGAATGTAGGTGAAGACATAATTTGTAGAATAATAGGCACTAATATTACACGCTGCTTCAGTTCTGTCATATTTCCAATCCATCAAGTTGATTAATGCTATAATAACTCCTCACAAACTTATCACTTGTGCACTAATGAAGTCAAATCCAGTTTATCCTTTGGCAACTATAATCTTCTGGTCTGTAGATGTTCATTTCCCTGCTAACCACAACTACTGTGGCACTAGGTATATAAAGAGAAAATTAACAAATGTTATGTCAATTCAGTTTCGGAAGCTTTCAAGACTGAATTGTATTTGTGTGTTAGATCCTATGCAACAGACATTTTTATCATTGGCTGTTCACAGGATGAAATAACTGCCTGGAAGTATGCCTTACAGGAATAGCTTCTCTGCATATCTTAAGAATAAGGATCTATTTGGTTCTTCCTTCTGCCTCCATAATCAGAGGAATTACTATTGTGTGGTTTCCAATGGGTCTGTCTTTCAGGCTTGCAGTTTTTAGTAAAAGTTGTTTTCCCACCCTACTGAAACTTTTCCCATGATTAACAAATTCAGATATTGAGTCTTTCATGTGGATTGCCTGCTGTTTGTTCAGGACAAGCAAACTTCATTCTGCCTTCTTTCTCTGCTTCTCCTCTACCACAGCGCTTGGTTTAATGCCAGTTATGGGAAAGAACCATTTGCAGGATCAGTCCTCCCTGTTAAATTTGACTGAAGGCAGCTTGAGTTCAAAAGTTACTGGGAAGAATTAAAGGGAAATATAAAGCATCACTGCATAAGCCTTGTTATCCTAGGAGCTGAGAATTTGGCAGATGCAGCATCACAACTGGAGAAGTCAAACAGCAAATAGACCACCTACATAAAATCTTTGGTTTTGCAGATTACTCAAAATGCATGAAAATCTCACTAAGCTTGATGCGTTTGTTAGTCAAAGTGCTTTACTTATTAACAGCTTAGCATAGAAAATGCAGATTTCAAGTGTTAACAGGTTTCTTAAGTGTCAAATTAGACTTTTATAAGAAAGTTCTGTGAAGTGCTTCGTTGCATGTTTCTGTGGAGTTTTAATTACTCAGGATTGTAACTATCTATTAAAACAGACTCCTAGACTCCTCACCTGTCATGTCAGAGAATACCTTAGAAAATACATCATTCCTGCTCTTACAAAAAAAACTTCCAAAACACAGAATGAGTCATGACATTCACATCAAATTCTTTGCCACTAAAAATGTATTGCATTAGGTGCATTTTTCAGATTTTGTGGTGAAATATTTTACTTGAGCAACATTAAGGCCGGAGACAAATATTCAAATAGCATTTCGGTGTTTCCAGATGTTTCAATAAGCCCTTATCCACCCAGATACTTTTGGGACAGAGAGGGAGAAGAACGTACATATACTGTAAGAAGAGATACTTAAGTGCACTGGACCCCACTATCAGCAGGCGATCAGCAGCTCACCTGAGGCCTATGCACATCTCAGCTCCAGCTAAGGCTCTCAAAACAGAATATACTATACTTGCACAGAGATGAATTTTAATTCAAAGAACAAGAGGCTGCAATAACAGTCCCAGTGAGATCTGTGCAGGAGGAAGCACCATATTCCCAAGCTGCTCTACAGCACTTCAGCCCCACCAACTCCTTGTCCAGGTGATTCAGTCACTTTATGAGCATATAAAACTTGGTTTCAACTCCTACACTCTGAATTACTGGGAAACTACTCATCCGGTATCAGTGCTGCCTGGGTGGATGGGGGAAACAGGCATTTTCATCCACCTCCCCAAGCAGCTTCACAATTATGAAAGAGATGTAATGAAATACATGGTTTACAGTTATGCCTTTAATCCTGTTACTTTAAAAGATGACTTCAAAAATGAGAAGATATGAAATATTTTGCATGTTAAATTGTGGAATATGCTAAACATCATTTTAGCCAGTTCAATGGTCTAATATGAATAGCCAGTTCTAAGCAGTAGGTTATACAGCATGGTTTGCCCTGCTAGTCTGCCACTCAGCACACTTCTTGTCAAGCTGCAGCATTTCAACATCAGCCACAGAAGAATGCCAGAGAACTCTGGATCCAGGCATCAAGATGTTCCCTCCTGCACGTGAAATTAAGTTATCAACAGGCTAAAAGTTTTTGTAGGAAAACACTCAACTTGAAATTAGGCTGTTTCCAGCTCTTCGCAATACTATAGAATTTCAGTGGGGTAAGAACATTTTTGGAAGGCAATGGAGATAGAAATGATTTCCTGTTACAAAACTAGTCCTTGCCTAATAAGAATCTAGGGTAAACAACACCAAATGTTACTATCCTCTTGATTATTTCTCAAGTAATGAAATCATGCAGTGAGAATTAAATCGAGACAACCTCTGCCCCAAATCCCCTATAAGATAAAATTTACTGAACTCTCAGTATGCCAGCAATTTATCCTTTAATACCTTCTGCCTGCTTCTGTCAATGAAGTACTCTGACTAACAGTCTCTAACCTGCAGTTCACTGTATGCTGTTACTTAGGTGAGGCTAGGACCTGACCCAGAACTATTTGACCTTCACAATTTCCTGAAATACTATACAGAAATAAAGACTGATCCTTCTCTAAAGTCACCAAATCTGCATGGATCAGTTTCCTTTCCGCTTTAATAGTAAACTTGCATTAAAAGGAGGAAAGCTAAAACATTTGTATTTGCCAGTTTGGTTCACATGGCATTAAAGGCTTTTTAAAACATCCAGGAGGCAAGATATCCTCTATTAAAAAAAAAAAACAAAAAACAAACACCAAAACAACAAATAGCTAGCATTAATTTGAATCACTGTATTGTAATATCACAGTTGGAGAGATTAATTCACACATCATTTCTACATAGTTTCCTTCAGCCTCTCCCTAGGTACAAATTGGATTAAATTATAATGATATACCTCAAAACTGTTTTCTCACAAGAGTAAACACTAAAAAGAAACTTACTCTTACATCTGGGCAACATCCACAACCGACATTACTTACAAGTCTCTAAACTTTATTCAGTAAACATACTAACAATCAGCAGGAAACAGTTACCCTTTCTGGTTTCCAAAGACCATGCTATGGGGGGGAACCTGCTGCTTACTATATTCTAAATGTTGTAACCCAAACAATCCCACAGACTCAAGAAGGTAAAAGGATTATTAGCCACTTGATGTCAAGATGCATCAAAAAAAAGCAGATGATCCCTTCATGCTCTTTTCGTAATACAAATCAGTCATATTTTCAAGTAGCAACACATTGTTTCAAAAGAAAATGCAAGGAATTAATGTGCTTATGCATCCCTGTTACAAGAAATAAGTGGAGGGGTATATTTGATTAAGAAACTGAAGCTGTGGCCACTTTGGAACCAATGCAGTTAAAAACAATCTCATAAAAGTTGTTAATTAGCTTCCTTATGTCCCACTAGTTCAACCCACCCACACTAAGTACAGATCAATTTCATGTAATTAGCCTGATCTTGTAAACTAACAATGGTCAAGAAAAAGGAAAGCATCAGCAACTCCTTGGCTCTGTTGACAAAGTACCAAAAAGCACTTCACAGTGCCTTGCCAAAAGAAAACAGACTTTCACACAAGTTAAACAGCATGCATTAAATCATGTAATTAAATAATTACATCATTTGCTTAAATCCATCCCAGGCCTCCTTCACAGAGATATTACAATTCAGATAAATCATGACTGTTCAGTAATTATTGACCAACTAGACTGCCAACGTAAAGACTCAATCTCAGCAGCAATTCTCTAACTTGAGTTTCCTGTGGCTGCACCCCTAAGAGAGTCAGCGTGTGACTCAACTGCAGCAGCCACTTAGCATGACACAACCTGTTTCTTCACCCTCCAAGAAAGCTATTAATTGCATGTATTTAAACATTAGTCCAATTCTGTTACTGTCTTTGAGTTCGACTTTGCAGCACATCCACATCCACAGTTCAATCCTCCAGAATACTCAGCACTCTCACTGCTAGGGAGGGCCACAGGATCACTCACCATCTCCCATACTTGCAGAATCACACCTCCCATCAGGAGAGGAGGCCAAAAAATCTCTACAAAATCAAATCCATAAATAAAAGTTGTTCCTAAATCAACATCTGGATTTCTTCTTCAGAAAAAAAAAAAAGCATGCCAGCTAAATAATTTCAAAAGATCTATAAAGTCCTGACATGCTGGAGCTATTTTACTTATTCCTGATAATCAGCACAAATGCTCTATCTCAAAGAAACTCTGTGATTCTTAATTATAGCTTTTTATAGATCTCTGAATTAATTCCTTCCCTTTGTGCTACTTAAGTCCCTTGCCCTTCTTTGGCCCTGACTCAAGAAGTGAAACTGCAAGCACAGCTGTGAAGAGGACAGCGAAGGTACGATACTCATGAATGCCCCAAGTGCCTTACTGGACTGGGACATTCCTTAGTCATATTATCTAAATTTGTATGCATTAAATTAGTACTTTGAAAGCTCCTTAGATTGAGATCCCCTCTTCTCTGTGGCATTCTGAGCTGCTCCTCCCCTAAGGATGTTTGGCATGCAACCTGAACACTTTTGCAAAGTGCCCCAAGGAGCTCGCTGCTTTACTGCTTACAGCACCCCTACAATCCACAATAGAAATTCTACACATCTGTCCCTCCAGACGGGACATCGATATCCCATACCTGCCCCAATGGCTGCTCCTCACACACACAATTCCTGCTCACGCAGCCCTGGCCCCTCTGGCCTTTCATTAAGGCTCCCCTTCATTCTCTCTCTCCCAGCTTGCCCACAGCCCAGAGTGGGGCAGTACCAGGAGATACACAGTGATGACGACAGCAGGTCTCTGTGCCGGAGCCTCACAAAGGGGCAAGAAGAGCTCAGATCTCTGCGTAGGAGAGTTCTGAAGGGTAGAAATGCAAACAGCACTGGTGGCAGTCTGCCAGCCAAGCACTGCCACTAGCAAGGGGGAAGATGCCGCTTTAAGGTTCACAGTCTTTAAGTCAGCCCAAAACAGACCATGGTATTTGCAATAGCACCTCTCAGACTCTTCCCCACCTCTTGAAAACACTGCGGACTCCCTACTTCAAAATCTGAAAATTTTATCCTGTTCTCCTAATCATGTCCTCAGTCTTCCTCATTTCTTTTCCAAGGCTTTCAAAAAAAAAAAAAACCACAAAAAACACACCACCACCATATGCAGTTGAACTTTTGAAAGTTCGTGCTAGAGATGCAAGCATTACATTGGCTTCAATTTCATTATACAACAGCTAGAAGGCAGAACTGTTAAAAATTTCCATCCCTCAGCATTTTTACTTACAAATTTAGTATGTACATTCCAGATTTTCAGTTGGGCTTTCTCCACCCCCTCAAATGAGACTGGTATCAATTTTTCCTGCATTCTTTACAGCATCATTGTAATTTTTTACTTTGATGTTTCAAACCCTTCTTACACATTTCATAGGTTTAACTACTACATGTAACTTCTTTCAGTTTGTATTAAAACATCCATGGTCACATGACATTTACACTGTTTTCTTAATAACTAAAGATCAGAATTTCAAAATAATTATAATAAAAATTTCAGAATCTGGTGTGGACTTTCTCTCTGTCATCCCCAAGGCCTGTATACACCTGCAGTTTCTCACTCACTTTCAAAAGAAACAGCTGAAAATGCTCAAAAGGACAGCAACACATGACACACAGGTTGTGTTAGAGACAGGGATCTGCTCGAGAGAGTCCAGCGGAGGGCTACAAGGATGATTAAGGGACTGGAACACATGCCTTATGAGGAAAGGCTGAGACACCTGGGGCTCTTTAGTCTGGAGAAGAGAAGACTGAGAGGGATTTAATAAATGTTTATAAATATCTGAGGGCTAAGTGTAAAGAGGAAAGGGACAGCCTCTTCTCACTTGTGCCCTGTGATAGGACAGGGGGGAATGGATATAAGCTGGAGCACAAGAGGTTCCATCTTAACATGAGGAACAACTTCTTTACTGTAGGGGTCACACAGCACTGGAACAGGCTCCCCAGAGAGGTTGTGGAGTCTCCTTCTCTGGAGATTTTCAAAACCTGCCCAGATGTGTTCCTTTGTGACCTGTGCTAAATTATATGGTCCTGCTCTGGCAGGGGGGGTTGGACTCAAAGATCTCCAAGGTCCCTTCCAACCCCTGACATCCTGTGACACCTGTTCAACTAGGACAAAGGAGGACAGCAACCAATCTCTTTCATTCATTCTTGTTTTGGGAGGGGGGTGGGTTGAAATAGTGGCTCATAGGGTCCAAAACCCCTTGAAGAGACCAGTTTAGTGCCTGGGGAAGTCAGAGAAGACAGCATCCAAGGACCACTTAGAAAAAAGCGAGTGAGAAAGAAAAGAAAAACCTGGTTCTTCTCCAAAGTAATTCTTCTGTGACCTTGTGGGAGCTAACAGTTCGGCTCCTAAACAGAACTCATATTTGAATCATTCTACAACTAATGAAAGTTCACTTGTAAATGAAGCTGAACAATATCAAAAGATGTGTTACTTCTCATTTTGTCACCATGATTTCTAGAGCAATCTCATTTCTGGCATGAGAAAGGAAGATACTACTTTAGCAGAAAGCATGTAACAACAAAATGCTGATTAGAGAAAGACTGCTTAGTCTTAATGGAGCCAGAAACAACTATAGAAGCACACTTGATTATAAACTGTAATTATGTTGCATCTTAAACCAAAGAAATAACATTATATCAAAATGAAATATGTACTGTACTATAATAATTGTGAAAGTCATTTTTCCCCAACCTAAAAAAAAAATTAGATGGGCAATTCACTCAAAGGATCACTTCAAATCAAGTCATAATAAAACATAAAACATACGTGTCTGAGCACAAATTGGCAAGCACAGCGTAAGAGACTGTTTATTGAAACTGAACAAGAGTTAGAGATTCCTTTTAGTTTGATTACCAAAAAATAAAAGCATAGATAAAAAAAATGTAAAATAGAATCGTAGCCTGACAAATTTGGCATTTTATATCACCTCTTTTTGACTGCAAGCACCTCTGCAGCAGGCTTAAAAGATCTGTGCTGCAGACGACCTATTATTAAGCAACAATATCTATTTTACTTCACCTTACATATGCAGGAAACATTAGCATTTACCAATGAACAAAATGCATACTCAAGTTTAAAGTTTATGGCTTTATATGCAGGAACAATTTAGGTCCTTAGGTTTCATTCCGTATGTATTTGTTCCCAACCAAATTGCAGCTTGTCTCAATACATACAACATACAAGTCAGAGATGTACCTTTGCTTTGGCATGTCACATTTAAGGTAAGACTCACTGAGAATGTAAACTACCTAAAGGCAGAAGGGCATCTGTTTTCCAAATTTCATTCATTTTTCTTAGTATTAAAACTAGCTTAAGACTCTTGGATGTAACTCAGTGACAATAAACAGATGTCATTTCCCAGAGATCAAAGGACAAACAAGAATATTATTTTCTCTTTTGATCACTGACCTAAAACTAATGTTTTCTGGGGAAAACAAAACAAATATAAAGCATACTGAGTAATTCAGTGATCACTTAAACATCTCTTCAACAATGTTTTTTAAATTATTTAAGCATTTAGCTTCTCAAAACTACTAGAGTTCAAACGATTAATGTTCTGGACCACTTGAAAGCTGCCACTCTATTCTTCTTATAGTACCAACACTCATTTCCTAACCCATTAATGTGTGATTGATGCTAAACTACTCTAAACAAATTCTCTACTATATAGTCTCTACAGTTTAGAAATAAATGACTTAAAACTGACATAACATACTTGCAATTTATGTAGCTATGGAAATATTTGTTTATTATTCCCCAAGACACAGCATCAACCTCTTTCCGAATAAGCAAACAGTTGAATGGCCCTAAAGCAAGTGTTTTACTCGACATAAATTATTTAGTCATTGTTTTGTACTTAATCATTAATGCATTTCAGCAGCAGGCTATCCTTAGCAAGTTCAGGTGAATGAAATGTTGCACAGACAGCGTGCTGAGCTACTGCAGCAGTGCAAGCAGGCTGAGCAAATGATGGTCACAAAACAGCTAAGGTCGGAAGGCACCTCTGGAGGTCTGGAGTCAGCTGCAGCAGGTTGTTCAGGGCAATCTCCAGTTCAGTAGAGCATCTCCAAGGATGGAGACCCCACATCTGCTCTGAGCAACCTGCTCCTATGGTAAACCATAGTCATGGTAAAAAAAAAAAAAAAAAGTTTTTCTTATGTTCAGAGGGTAATTTTATGTGCTTCAATTTCTGTCAAGAAAGTGAATAGGCACATCAGAAGTGAATGAGTAAGGTATGGGTGAAGACAACCATCACTTTCAAAAAAAAAATTCTAATACATATACAAGCAAGTCAGTGTGGAAAAGAAAGTCATGATCATGATCCTATTCTCTGCTAAAACCTCCCTCAGCTTTAAAAACATTTCCAGAAAATGAACTATAGGGGGATGATTGTCTTTAAACACCTGCATGCATAGATCCATGCTTTACAACTGCTCCACGTTAGAGCAGCATTAGCTCATTGCAACTGCCATGTCAAAACTGTCTTCATGAACAGAGCCCTTGATAACAAGCCAATCAAATTTCATTTTTATGGTCATGGAAAAAATTCTCAATGATTCTTACATTTCCATCCACACATAACAGAAAGGCAGTACTCACAACCACAACTATAGAGAAAAGACACTGTTAAAGCAGGCATCATTAAGTGGTGCTTTTTCCCTGCATATAGACCTCTCTTCATCCTTACAAATATGCTTACATTTGCAAAAAATCATCCATATGCACAAATTGAGTAATTTTGCCATTATTTAGTTACAGTCTGGGACTGGTACATAATACAGACAAGCTAGGAAGGCCATGACCCACTGGCAAAGGTATTTTTTATTTTCAAGGCAGATAACTGTTTTGGACACTGATTCACTTTTGGGAAAGCAAAGGCAATGTCATAATTTTGTTTTACAGAATGATTCAGTGGACAGGTCTGCAACAAGGATTTGTATTGTACCTTGAGTCACAGCAAGTAGCTGTGTATCCGGCACAAGTACAAGATTAATAAAATAAGCACCAACTATTTCTGCTCTGCAATAATAGAGGAATATTGCCAGTATTCTTCTATTATATGCCTACATGTTACTTTACCTATAAAAAGAAAATGAGCATTACTTAATCTGTAGCTGACAGGTAAAAGATGAGGTGCCACTTTTTTATGCTTGCCAAATTGTAGCAGGGTCCAGAAGTACTTGAGTAGCTCTGATACCCTCAAAACACCATATTAATAGTACAATTGTTAACAATGCAAGTCTGAGACTAGCATCAGCAGCATGCAACTACCCCAAAGAGGAGGTAAGAATCTCTCCAGGAACAGAGGAAGAATGCTTCAGTAAGGAGAGAAAGAGATAGTTGTTGCAGAAAATTGTCTTCCTGTTTCCAGTTTTTCAAACATGCATTTTCCTTACACTATACTTAATTTAGATCTGTCATTGCTGCATTCCACAATTTTCTAACAAACAGCGGGAAGTGGCTGCAAAAAAAGAATAGCACTTTCAATAAGAAAGTAATAAAATGCCTACACATAGTATAGTTCTGAGTTTGTAATTCCAGAGTAAAGGTGAGTATCAGCAAGCTGTCACTCTAGGATATTCATAAAGGTCACAGAGCAAAGAGAAGTAGCAGAATATACACCTACTCACATCATTATCCCTGTGTTTCACAACATAAATATACAAAATAGATCATAAAGGCTAGTAAATGGTATGAAGCAATGCTCATCACAACAGTATCCTCCATATCCTGAGGATTCAGGGCTGTGGCCCCTTAGAACATATGCATGGCTTGTGCTAACATCTGTGAATTAATGAATGCCAACTCAAGAGCCCAGTGCAACTTTGAAGCTCGTTTATCAGTACCTCTACATGCAGCCAGATTCAGGATCCAGAACCTTCACTTTCCCTACCAGTCAGAGGCAAGCCTGATCTGTACACCATACATTCCTAGTGAAGAATCTAAATAAGAATTTTATATTGGGACCTCTACAGTGTGGCAGAAGGCCCAGCTCCCAGGACAAAACACCAGCTTCCTCCTCAACAGCTCTGTAGAAATTGACATGCTCTTTCCTTCCAGCATTTGTTGTTTATGAGATAGTGTAGCAGCAAGAAATCGGGAACAGAGAATAACAAGGAGAAACTGACCAATGCACGGACTTTCATTGTGCAATATTACTAATGTATTTTGAACCTCCCAGCCAGGAATTATCTGAGGTATATGTTGTTTTGCTTTGGGTTTGTCTGGTTGGTTTTTTTTTCCTTCAGGGCAGATTAATGTAATTTTTTGGTAAATAACTACACAGTGACACACATTTCTGTTCTACAACAAGGCTCAAGTCTGGTTCACGTAGCCCAGCTGCAGCAGATCCCAAGAGCACTAACAAGTCTCAAAGGTAGGGTTACATTTCTCAGCTTCACATGAGCAACAGAGGAAACACGGCCTGCACCCTGGGGAAGGGGGTGGCACGGCAAGTGCACTGAGCTCTCCCACAGCACAGGACTCAACTCCAGCTGCTGAAATTATAAAAACGATGCAGGTTTTTTTAGAACACCGAAAAAAAGCAAATAGTTTTCAAGACGGAGTAGTTATTAAAGATGTGCTCTAGCACAGCCAGGGGTTAGGGACCCCATAAAGGAGGGGACCCGGCGAACCTGCGCCGCCATGCTC
>JANHFX010014477.1:0-43050 GCA_027560015.1 Chloroceryle amazona | reverse complement strand
GGTCCCGCGGGGCAGGGGCTGGCCCGGGCCGCGCACATCGGCGGCCCCGCGGGCGGCCCTGGGAGCGGGGTGTGCGTGGGAGATAAAACTCAAAGCAAACGTTGACTTAAATGAAAAATAAACCCGTCAGCCTCGAGTCACGATTTCCAGGTTAATGCTGGAGAAGCAAGACAGGGCAAAGGAGAGAGACCCGTTTGAGACCTTTCAATGAGGTTATGTGGATGAAGCCCTCTTTCCCTAGCTCAACTAACTTCAATTCAGCTCGTGGTGTCTTTCATGGTCTAGGGTTAGGGAAGCCCACTAGACCTATAGCAGACACTCTGTTAACCCTCCTCCCTCCCCAAAGGGGAAGATAAAGGGAATAAGGGAGAGAGACTTAGCAAATAAAAAAGGAAACTAGAACAGCTTTAATGAAAATAATAATAAAAATGGAAAATATACCGAAAAAAAATATGGAATACATACAAATATGTACAAAACCAGTATCAAACCCAACTACCCCTTATGGCAGTTTATATCACTGTCACCACTGATGCTGTGGAGCCCTCACTGGGAAAGTCCCAGACTGGGTCCCCCAGCAGAAAGGAGCTATGTTAAGGAGCTGTGATCAGGAGCTGGATTCTGGTACTGGATTCAAGAAAACACAGATGAGGATTGAAGGCAGAACAGACAGAGTCCTCCTCAGATGGCAGACATTGAAGAAGCAAGAAGCCAGAATAGCTGAGCCAAGAGAACTTGACTCTTGTGATCCCTCAGCTTTATACCAAAGATGATGTGTAGGGGATGGAATACCTTGTTGGTCAGTTTAAGGTCACCTGTCCTGTCTGCTTCTCCCTGCAGGTGCAGCCTCTGCACCCCCCAATGTGATACACAAGATCCAGCAGTGGCCTTGGTCTGCACACCAGTCCTTGGCAGTAACTAAACATGGGGTGTTATCACTGCCAGCAGCAGAAACTGTCTGTGAAAACAGGCTGCTAACTTCAGAAAGTGCAGTTAGTTAGAAGAACTGGAGACTAAAAGTAAAATTGCCAAACAGAATCAATTCTGTTCTCACTCAGATAAGGAAAATGTCTCACGTTAGAGAAATAGTCCTCAAGGCAGAGTCCTCCATCCTGGCTGCAGTTCTGGCTGGGCCTTCCTGCAGCCACCACTATCCTCCTCTAGTGTTAGGAGACCTTTGAGAGCCTCTGCAAATGGCTTCTCTAAAACACGATTATGATTTTGGCAGGATCAGGCAACTGCCAGCAGATCAGCAGGTCACACATGTACCTGACTGAAGTACACCAAGGCTTAAGCACACTGTTTCCTTTGTAATTTTAAATTAATGGCAATTGATAGAAAACTTTTTAAAGGCTTTGTCCTTACACACACTGTGGTGTGTAACTGCCATCAGTTTTGGCTTTTTCACAAGCCATTTAAGACAATGCAGTGTAACCCTGACAATCATGCTCTATCAGCAACAATTCATCCAGTCTGACTTTAAGCACAAACTTTTTTTCTACCCTTTGCTGCCAATAGTAAGTGCAGAATATATCCTATTTCTGAAGCTAAGCATGATTCTACTGTGACTTTTTGATGATGGTTTTCTGAGGAAAATAAAAAAAAAAAAGATAAAAATATCCAATATCTGTAGAACAATATGCCTATATAAATGCATAGGTTGGTGGCCACCAGGAAGTGACATTTTCTGTACAGTTAATTCAGGTAATAGAATGCACAAGAAATAGTTGGTATTAATATACTCATGGACTACCCTTTACAGACATAGGATCACTTGGATTAAATTAGACTCTTCTCCCACCTAAAATGATTTTTCCTGGTTTTGATGAAAAATAAAGATAGAAACTGATGTAAAACTAAACTTACTTTTAAAATGTACTTAGTACTTTATAGTTAGCTATTACACAACACTTTTTATCCTATGAAAATATGTGGTCAGGAAGAAGAACATGTTTCTGTGGAAACTTGTCCATAAAGAGGTGGAGCTATGTAAATTTTTATAAGAGTAGATCTATTTTCTAAAATTATTTTTGAAAAGGTAGGAAGACAGACAGATGATCACAAAACCACTTTTGACCTTGACTGAATTCGTTGGACTTCTAATATATAAAATTTACAAGTACTACCGGGTCTTTCTTTTAGAGAAGGCAGATGTTGTGTACAGGTTTAGCATAAACAAAAACTGTAATGAAACTAGCAACAGCTTTCTAAATAAGGCAATCTGCATGAAATTTTTTTTTTGCTACCCCTAGTATCTGTACAATAAAAGTTTTTTTCTGTGCTTTTACTGTGCCCCACTCAGCAGGAAACTGATCCAATACCAAGATCTTAAGTAACATGCATGCTCACATGCAATACAGATGAACAATATCACAACAATAATATCAGTAATAATAAGGCAATATTATTGCTGTTGTTACTAAGGGGAACGATGAGCTCTCTGAATAGCTAGTAAAGCATGCCAGCTTTAAAATTAATGTGTAAACAAAGCGATGAGAAGAAATGAAAGAATTAAACAAGGTCTTTTTAAATACTGAGAAAGTCCTTGCAGTAGAAGATAGAAAAGGGGGATAGCAAATGCTGTTGGAGATTCTTCCATGCGGTTGAGGGCTACCTTATCAACTGAAACCCTCCAGTAGCTGTACCTGACAAGAGATTTCATAAATCCTAGCTTGGACAACATGTTTTGGAAACCAGTTATCCTCAATCAACTGTCAAAATAAAGAACATTTTTACTCTGAAGGTAGTAAACTTCTGGGTCCTGGATCCACAGGAAGCAGTGGAGGCAGATGGAATGAGAAAGCTCAGTAAAACAGAATCTTAAACAATAATTGTAAAACTGGATTCTAAAAGGATGAAGCAGGGATATGGCCTTCAGCATCCTTACTTCTAGAGCTGTTCAGCTGCATCAGTTGGAGGGGAATGGACTGCAAAAACTGGACAGGCTTTTATTTGCCTTAACAAATATTCCTTTTGCCATTGAAAATGTAACATTGGGCAAGACCAGTTGAAGCATCCTATTGATTTGAATCGTTTTTCCAGAATACAACTGATTTATGAATCTCAAAAGTAAGAAAAAGTTCTTACTGTAGATACAGCTTGTTCATGGGAAAAAAAGAATCAACTCCCTAAGTTTTATACCACCATCTTGAGAATCTAAGCAGAAAGAACACTGATTATCTTAAACAATGTGGGTACTCTGATGATGGTGCTCACAGATGATCATCTCTGTGACTTCCATCAGTTTCCAGTTGTCAGATCTGAGACCTTTTTTTTGTATTGACACATTATCTTGCCATGTACGGGGCTAGCTGAATGCAAGCAGAAGATAAAAGTTTGTTATCACACACACAATGACACCAGTCTGTAAGTTTATGATGGGAATAATTATTAAGGATAAATATTTATATGAATTATACCTATATTCCTACTGCATGCTTGCTAAGATTTAATTTAGATTTACTAAAGGGGACATTGATTTGGAAGCAGTGGATGTTTATCCATTTCATGACATCTATGGGTTGAGCTTTATTAGATTTTAAACAGATGAAGAAAGAATACAGACCTGAAGATTCATTCTATTTACAAATCAAAGGCCATCTCACCTAAAGCATAAGCACAGGAACTTCACACACTAATATTAGAACTGGAGGAAATGTAGTGTTACAGATATGGACATAAAAGGAGCTGTACTGTATTTATACAGAGTTTGATGAGTACAGATACAAGACCCCCCACTTTTCATGAAGTAACAGAGAGAAAAATGACACAGAAAAGTACAAATTATTATGGAAAAGAAGGTGTTCTACTCTCAGTAAATGCTTTTTCAAATTAAATAATCATAACCTATCCTATTTGGTATTGTATTCTTAAATAAGGGATACATTAATTTGGTCATAGTGACATAATGGAAATACTCGACAATGTCTAAACACAAATTAGTTTACTAATTACCCCTACAGCTTCTGTCAAGAAATATCCAGTAGTTGAAATACAAGGAATCAAAGCAAAGATGTTTTACTGAGAAAGGGCTCCTAGCCCATATGTGGTGACTTGGATGTATGTGCTATATACTACGTGGTAGATAGTTGTCCTTGTTCAGGTCCTGTGTCAAAGCCTTATGCAAACTTACTGAAATGACTTCAGGAAGTTAAATTGTTAAGAAAATCTGAGGATTTCATTTGAGGAATAAATGCCAAGAGACTAATAAAATTATTCAAAACATCTTATTTTTGAGACACAAATAAATAAATACAAATTTTATTTATTTTCTGCCCCCAATATATGTAGCTGAGAGATAGGGGTAAGGTGCAAGAGATGACCAAAGGTGAAGAACAGCTGCCAGCTAAGGAAAAAAACACTTAGACTGGGACTCTTCAGGTTGCAAGTGAAGTTGGTGACTGAGTCTTCCTGATGGGGTTCATCACATAACGTGTAGCACCACTCTAAACTAGGGCTGAATGCAGAGAAGGAAGCTCCTCTGAGCTCTGATGTAATATGAAGTCAACACTGTCTGAGAAAGCTCTGAAACAAGAAGTTCCAAACTAATGGAAGATGACAAAGTGTTCTCCATCCTTATGCTTCCCTTTTTTTCTTCTTTGCCACATGCCTACGTGCACTGCTAGTCTTTGAAGGGCAGATACACAGCTACATAGACCGTTGCTCTGAATTTATACAGCCATTCACATATTCCTTCAGAGCACACTAGAGCCACTGTATAAAAAAGGAGGAGCACAGTTTCCTTGCTTCAGATTAACTTCTTTCTCTATGGGTCAGAGAGGTAGCTCACCTTGATATTCTTACAACCTCCTAGATGTCTTTGTGTGCACTTACACATGGTTCTACCCCTGCCTCTGGAGAAGGATGTCTGTCTGCACAGCAGGTAGCCCAGTTTATCTTTTTCATGGCTTGTCAAGTTTTTCAGTTGCAGTGTTAGGTATCTTCTTCAAGCTTATCCAAACATTCATATTTTTTTCTGAGATTTTATGTGTCCTTGTGATTCAGACTCTTCGAAATCTTTTTGCCCAGGAAGTATTCATGTGGTTGTCATAAATTCCAAATACAGAATTCAAACTGACTCTTGTACAGATTATTTATTTTTTTTCCTCACTTGCCCTTAAATTAATATCCACCCATGCCTGATTTTGGAAGTAGTACTCACTCTACTATTACTACTATGAACAGCCAGTAATAAAAAAATGACCAGAAAATAAGGCAAAAAAATAAATACATTCATTTTTCCCGGTTGGTCGGAAACCTCCCTTATATCTTGCTCCCTACCTGACTGCTTTCCCGGGAAACTAAACTTTCTAAAGTATTTTACTTCCCAGGCTTAACCTGTCCTTCCGATCACATCTTACCAAGGGCTGCTGCTTGAATGACAAATCTTAACTGCATATTTTGTCATCCAGATTTAGGGCTTAAGGCTTTAGTGATAAGGGATGAATATGCTTGTCTTCTGAAGCCAGACATACTTTGAGGTAATGCAGAGATCAGTAATGAAAATTTTATATTAATATAGTATGAGAGAATTTTGTATAATCAATGTTTTTAATATTATAAAAACTATTATATACAAGTTTGCATTGTGTTTAAGATAGATTCAAATTATTAAAAGCTCATTTTAGACCAAATATACACACAGTTTGACCAAGATTTTGAGTACATCAGTTTACTGTTGATACATTAGTAATGGAGAATATCTCTTCCTGTTTAAACTATGTCTCTTCAGTATAGATTTCACGAGTCTTCAACTCCCCATAGGAAAGGGAAATAATTCTCTTGTGGAATGACAAGCTGTCTGCTGTTGTTTGACCTTAATTTTTTTAAATGAACTGCAAACCCACATCCTGCATTAGACCATGGCCAGGGAGCCAAATAAGCGCCCTGGGTTCATGTAGATGCTTACTACACAGACATAAAGATCTTCTAATCAAAGGAGACTTCACAGCTCCTGTGTTGCTTCTGACTGAGAAGAAAGGTTAGCCCTGTAAATAAACGCATAGAAAGGAAAGAATGAAATAGGGCTAGAGGAAACAAATCGTTGCTCGATTTGCATATGGTTTCTTTTCAAAGCTCTAACCATTTAACAGGTCAGTGTTGGCACTTAGAAGGACCCACTTTCAGCCTAGTATTCACCTCTCTGCTTGGAGGTGAGGTTGGCAAAAGGATAAAAGGTCTTTATCTCCTTCCAGTCCCTGAGTGCCTGAAGATAGTTTTCCTCCTATTGCTGTTTATGGTGGATGCTTGGAGCCTTCAGTGTTACTCTAGTGTTTACTTGGGTGCTTGTGGTCCTAATGAGCTTTGTAAACACAAGCCCATCTTTCTTGTAACCTATTCCTAATGCTAAAGCTCAGAAAGGTTTAATGGTTTCATAATGCCTTTGGGAGGTCTCTGGCCATCAGTAGTAATACCAGCAGAAACAGAAAGGAAAAAGAAACCAGGGAATAGATCAAACTATACCAAATATTAAAATCATATAAAAATCTCAGCAGAATAGAAAATTATATTAATGTTCCAAAGTATCAACAGCATTATAAATATGAATGGAGCTTCTAAGAAATGGCAGATTTATTCTTTTCATAAGCTGTCAATGAAGCTATAACCATGGAATTGCAAGATGTAAACAAATTCAGAAAATATTGCATCCTCAAAGACAAGAATTTGTTAACTGTCCACATACCTGTCCAGAAAACTCAGATGGCCTATGGCTTGGGATCATTTATTGTCTGAATAATACAAAGCAGATGCTGGAGATTACACATGAGCTTAGCAAATGCTTTCCCATACATTTGATTCCTTACAATCAGTATGAAGTTGTTAACTTATAATTAACAAAATATTTATCAAGCTGTCCTCGGAAGTAGTATCACTGTGACCATAGTAAGTAAGAATATATATTATGCAGAGTTTTGAGTAGACATAATGTCTTTCATCAAATCAGCTAGTACTGTTGTGAAAAGTAGGCAAGCTTATGGAAGCTCAAATGTCTCCAAGTCTGAAACAGATGCAGCAAACTTCAAATCCAACTACCCATTGTGAACAGTTGCTCTGAGGTGAATTAGAGATGTTTCAAGTACAGAAGAGAAAGAACATGCAAATATATGAGTAACAATACTGTGTCTATCTAATTCAACATCATGTCACACAGTGAGTGGTTAAAATAAAAAAATAGGGCAAGTTTTTAGCCTCTCATCTTCATCTGACAGCTCTTTCAGAGACACACCCAAACTGGGGATGACAGGTCAGGTATGATGAAAACCCAAACATAACTGAAATCCCAAGGAGAGAAAATGAGTCCCTTGTTTGAATTTCAGTTTTTACAAACCTTTGCTGTGAGGTTGTGGGAGGAAGGAGATACATTGTGATGGCACTTTGGCAGTGCTCTCTGTGACAGTGAGACAATAATACACAACAATCATATGTTGCAGCAAGGGAAATTCTAATTGCACACCGGAAAAATTCTATGAGGGTGGTTAAGCACTGGGATGTGCTTCCCGGACAGCCTGTGGGACCTGCCTCTGTGGTGATTTTCAAAACATGACCGGACCTCAGCCATCCTCTTATGAATTTTCAGTTAGACCAGATTGAAGCAAGAGGTTGGACTATATGGCTTCCAAAAACCCTTTCCAACCTAATTTTTTCATCACACTGATTCTATACTTACTGTCTTTCCTGTAACAGCTGTAATTCTGACAGTTTACTCCATCCCTAGAACTGTAAGGTCCTCACCAGAGTTTAGCTAAAAGGCAATTTTCCTTTATCCTGCTCTCTCTGTTGTGCGTTAGATTACAGTCTCCAGTCTTTAACTGGAATTACCTGGTGAAAAAAAAAAAAAGTGGTTTTACAAGCTTAAGGGTTTTATATTATCAGCATGTAAAAGCACTATAGAAGTTTCCTCTAGGAAACTGAGGGGTTTGCCAGTTTCTAAGAGAGGTAACTGGCAAATGGTGAGAAGTAACATCTTGAGATTATAAAATAGTTATTATCTGATTGTGTCTACTAATATTTTCAGCAACAGAATGGCTAATTTCTCTGATAGATAAATTGGTTTTGGAGTTAAAACATCAAGAGTAACAGAACCATTCACTCCCAAGACTAGAGTCTTCAATTAACTCTACTGATGTCCTTAAGATCTGTCCTGAAATTCTGAAGCCCACAAGTATATACTATATTTAAATAGCAGTTTAGATCTGAAACTGTTGTGCCATGGTACTATGGGGATTTCTTGTATATCGACAATACACCATTATCACTTAGTAAACTGCAGGTCAAGCAAAATAAATACTGTGAGATTTTCCTGGATATTTTTAGGCCATCTCATGTCAGAGAGAAATTTTATGTCAAACAGTTGCAAACAAACAAGCTGAGAAGTTTGTTTACTTTATCAATAATGTTGATAAGGCTGCAGGAGATTGTGTTGTGCACCAAACCTTGAAATAATTCAACACTTATAGTCCTCTTTGATGGTTAATCTGAAATAGTCAAGTTCCGGAACAGTATCTTGGGCAAAACATACTAATAAATTCAAACTTTTGTTGACTTTTTCCATTCCCTTCAGCTATCTGAAATGGAAAATTGTTAACCTGTGTGATAAAGGCCTAAAAGTGGATTTGAGCTGTCATCTTACATTTACCAATTATGAGACATCATTTGCTCGCAATTTGTTTTGATCAAAAAAGTACATCAATATTTAAGTGGAATATCTAATCTGACTTGTACTTCATTAGTAAATGTATAAGGGTAGTACTATTCAGGACTAGAAGGTGCATAGACTAAGGAGTAATTCTGTAAAAATGATTGGGTTATGAACATGGAAATTGGCAGCTGCCCTTGCCAAGAATTAAACATGTTTTAAAATGGAATCATTTATAAAGAAAAAAAAATGTTTTGAAGCTACAAAATACCTAAAGGTCAGTCATGGTGAACTGTAAACATATGGCAAGCTAGAATAAGGCAGACTATCATAAAAATGTAAGGCAGCATAAAAACCTTCTCCAAATGAAATTAATGCTATTCTTTCATTTTTATCAAAGCCTAAGCAACTTCTGAATGAAGTAGCCAAAATCATTTAAAGTCTAACAAGGGACTTTGATGACTAACACAGGACCTCAGGCACCTCTGTTGAAAATTGCTCATCAAATAAGGCCTGCTCAACTATTACTTAAATTGCCTCCACAGGGTCTTACTTTTCCATTTTAAAGCTCCAGGGTGCCTGTCATTCTGTACCTGTGTATACACAGATCTTGGCCCCTCTGGGCACCTTCACACCTAACTCATAAGCTTGATCAACATCCAGAAGCTTTGAATTCCTCCTCTTGCATCCCACGTGATGCTCAGATCAAAAGGTTTTTAGGTACTTAGATCCTCTGTTGGCTCTAGTCCTCTCAGCTATATTTCAGTTTTCATTTACTACAATTTGCACTGAAATAAAAGAAAATGCTCCCATTTTAATTTCCTTCAATTAACTTTAGTTTAGGCCCTTAAAAAACAGTGCAGATCCCAGTGGAGACATGAGCAGAGCGCATCAGAGAAGAGTGGTGTATAGACTGCAGTGAGTAAGGAAAGCTTCCGGTGACCTCAGAAATGTGCAGTGCTCATGACCTTCTACATCATAAACCAGCATGCAACACATCCACACCTACAGGAAGAAAAACAAGTACAAGGTCATATCCATTTGTAATTATGCATATACAGTAGTGGGAAGCAATAAAGAAGTAGTAGAATCGAAAGACAAGTAAACAGCAACACTTAGATTTTGATCAGCAGCCTCCAAATTGGCAGTAGCATCAGACATTTGATTGCTATTTTATTCATAGCAGAAACAGGGTATTTTTTTGTGAAGGAGGCTCATACTGAATCATGGTCTGAATTTGGGAGACTACTGCCTGTGTCAAAAGTAACAGAGAGACAAAACGATGAGTAAGAAATATCAATACAAGTAATTGCAGATGTGATAAGAACAAATGTGTTCCCTGAGGGCTATTTTATCGGCAAATGACTTAATAGCCTCCTGTGTAATCTCCCTTATCCCCTACATGAATGTGCACATACATACCATTGTAACATACCTTCCTAGCAAGGTAGACAGTAGCACTGTCAGAATTTTGTTCTTTCCCTTGCCATCATTCAGTTTCCCAATAAAACCTGCTACTCCTGAAAAGTCCTATATTTCCATTTCCTTTCCCCTGTGGGTTTATCCATTGTTGTTGTAAGACATTCCTCCATAGCCTAATAAAATGTGAATATGCACATAGCACTGAGGCTCTGTACCTTGTCTATAAGTTTTAATTTGATTTCATTTCAGATTCGGCATTGCAGAAATCCACATACAACAAACATCAATGATATTTATAGTAAGAAGTGCTTGAGTGACTATGTGTTTAACTGAATTATTCTGACTACATTGCCAGATAGAAAATAGCACAGTGGATATTATCATGTTGTCAAGGAGTCACACTATGCCTGGAAGAAGCCTTGAGAGATTTCTAAAAATGTCTGGCTGTAAAGGTGATCTTGGCCTTTGAGCCTGGAAATATGAAGATAGGAAGAAAGGAGATTTATACAAGTTTTAATTTTGTGTACTGTAAAATTGAAGTTTTAATTCAGTGTTATAATTCATATCAGGTACTGGAACCTATTTTGTAAAGCAAATACATTCTGGACATGCAGTAACCAGAACGCTGAGAAATGCATAGCAGCAACTGACAACTTTGAGGAGAGCTGTCACACTGGAACTAAGCAGATTATTCCAATGAATTACTGGAATCATAGGAAATGGAACTACCGTTGAAAATAGAAATAATCTATACAGACCTTAAAATATTCAGATCAGCAAATTTAACACACAAAAAAAACAGGCATATAGCACATGCATTGATACGGAAAAAAAAGGGAAAACATATGATAGTGATTTTTTTTCTCCATAAGACAATCTGATTAATTTATTCATCGAACTAAATTAATGCATTTCTCCAGAATATGCTGGTGATGATACTTGGAATATAGTTCTTCAAATTAACATTTATTATTAAGAGGAGAAAGAAAGATTGTAATACAGGAAAGAATATTGTGAATTTTTGTCAATTTACACTCGGCAGCTTTACATTTCAGAGATTGTACCCTGATTGTAATGGAACTTCTGTGTTATTAAATGATATTTAATGCTAGTAAACATATTTAAGTATGAAAGAATATATACTACAGTCTGCATTGCAAACTCTTAAATACAGTGAAAACCATATTCCAAACAATACACATCTTATTTCTTATCCTTCACCATTTTGCCCACTACCCCCACAGGTTTTGGCTAAGCTTTGCCAATGTATATGAAGAAGCATATACAGATCATTCTGTTCCTTCTTCCTCAGATGGAAAGTAGTTTACATTTTATACTGCTTGGTTTTGTAGAATTTTTCCCAAGAACAGTTGGGGTATTTAAAAAACAAACAAACAAAGCAAGCAGACAAAACCCCGTTTGTTTTTTTTAGAAAATTTAAGACTGAAGAGACGTGCTTTGCATCTGAAATGTAAATAGCTAAACATGTAATGATTATTATATTCGGTCCAAAATAGATTTACACTTCTTGCAATGACCTACAAAAAATTCCTTCTCTTAGAGACTCGTTTTACCCTTTGGCAGAAAGTTGGACTGTTGTGCTCATAAATTAATGTGTGTTGTTTTGAACAGGAATCTAATTTCCAATTTTTTTATACAAGTTGGATATTTTTTGAATGAAAGATGTTATTTTAATAAAATGTCAGAAGTCTATTTTTTCATTCATTTAATTGATTCCACCTACTTCATGCATTATGTAATTTAATGAACTGCTAAACTTCCTGATAAGATTTCAGTAACAATAATGAAAACAGTAAATTATTTTATCATAATATAAAAAAACTTAGGAAGGAAGCAGAAATACATGGTAAAGATAAAAAGGACAATCAAAATAATTTTAATAACACAGTGTATGAAAACCAGAGCTGTTAAACTTTTAAACTGCTTAACTAGTTTATGCAATAAATGCTTTCTCTAATTAAATTAGAGTTGCCTACAAGGAGAATCCATATGAAAGCTGAAGAAAATTGCAAAATCAGGTGCTTAAAATGTAAGAAATGTAAAAATAAAGGCTCCTGTGTAAATTTTATTCTGCCCTTTTTATACATACACATTATCAAAAAATTTTTAATTATATGTTCTTTAGGTATTGGCTTTTCCCCCTTTTTGGGAAATCTTGCTTTATTCAGGTAAGGGGTGGTCATAGTTCTTCTTCCTTCGATATTTGATAACAGATCTTACTTAACATCCAAAAGGCAGATGCTGCATCAAATGTAAATTTGTCTAATACATTCATGAATGGTTGTGCTGTGCTCTCACCATGGCCTGTCAGTGCTTCATAAAATTACCTGTCTATGGTTCCCTACAAAATTAAGTGCCACTATTATACTAATTTACTAACTGAGAAATTGAGACACATAAAGATTAAAGTCAGAATTATCAAAACATCTAATTTTGAATGACCAACACAAGATGTCTTATGCTTCATTTTCCAAGTACATAATACTTTTATCAGACCTTTTTTTAGCTTTCAAGCACAGGTTTAATCAACTTGAAGTTTATTGACTTTAAGAACAGTATTGTATCTGTGTCCCAGCCTGGAGAGACTGAGATTGGATGTTTAGCAAATGAATTTATAGCTCTGTATCTGAGAGATGAGGTACACCAAGTGTTGCAAATATGCCTTGCTAGAAGAGAATAATAGTGCTTCAGTTCTGTTTTAGGCTTTGGAAGGAAGTGTGCTCTCATAGTTTTGGGCACACATTTGTTTGTATGGAGTGGATTATAGAAATGCTAAGCAAGTGCCACTTGAGCTTGTCCACATGATGCTATACATATTAGGAAATACAAACACACATCCTGTGCTATCAGATAAGTGGTATCCTTATACCAGCACAGTGACACACCTCTAGTAACAAGCTCCAATTTTCAGATGGATAAATTAACTCACACAGAGTAACTTAATGGCAATAGTTACCTTGTTCTGGAGCCAGCTCACTTGTCTCAGGTATCAGGGTAGGTTGCCCGTAGAAATATCTGCATCTTCTTTCCCTAATCATAACTGATGGCACTCTGTTTCTCCTGTTTTGTCCCAGCAGTGTGTCTGTAGTCCTGCTTCCCAGTTTTCCATAGTCCCAGAACTTATACCCCTCTCTAGCATTACAGATGATCAGAATCCTGTCAAGTTTATCTTCTCTCAGGCTGCCTTATTCTGTTTCTGGTCTCAGTTTACTACTAATGCTCACTGGCTTCTTTCTACAGGCATGTGACGCAAGCAAGTGCCTCCGTGCTCCATCTACCTTCTCCCTCTTCCATCCCTTCCTGTCCATTCCTTCTGAAAGAAGTCTCTGAAAGAGCCCACACCTTTCTACTCACAACTATTTCCACTTGACCTCCTAGCTGGACAGGTGGCATGTGAGTTTGGCTTCATCCTTTATCTGTAGCCTCATCAAAGCTCCTGCATTGTGGTGCAGCACAGGGAGGCATCTTTCTCCACTGGGCAGTGCAAGAACAGAGATGAGAAAGTAAAAAATGATGAACAAGAGAGGTATCTGTGGTAAGAGATTCTAGCCAACCAGTTAACACTTGACAAAGGTGAAAGCAACTGAAATTAGGGTCTTTCCAGAGCAGATGCCAGTCAGCAGTGTCTATACCCAGAGCTGTGTATGAGGCCTCCAAGGAAGACTTCAGAATCACACAAATGTTTGAACAACTGACTCAACTTCAGTGTCCCATACATAAGTCTTTTGATTTTAGTGTTGAAGGTATCAGCAGTGAGAACAGAACCTGTGCATAGGATAGATAACAGAGCTCCCCAGTCAGTCTGCAAACTAATCCTGAGACAATCTTTGAAAGTTTTCTGTTTTCCATTAATCAAAGCCAAGGTCTCTTATTTTCTTATGAATGACTCTCTAGAGTAATTTTCTTACAACTCTTTTTTTTTTTTTTTTTTGGTGGATATGTGTCCCATGTAATGCTCCTTACATATGTCTTATATAAGGCTCCACCTAATGCAACAACCTCAGCTTCTTTCTCAAGGCCTCATGCTTCAAGTTTTTCTACCATACTGTGCATGCTGCCAGGACGAGATCAACATGTGCTTTTGACTGGCCATCCAGGCTGCTCAGGCAGGGAAACAGAGCACATGGGAGGCTTTTGCTCAGGAAAAGCGTTAATCTGGGTTCCTTTTCCATCCCAGAAATCAATTTTAATGAAATGCACACAATTTAATAAGATGTTACCTGCATATCTTTGTGCATTTGGCCAATAGTACTTTAGAGGTGGAGATGAGACAAGGACACCAGATGGACTAACAGACAGAAAAATCATGGACAGACCAGTCCTTAAGTAAAATAGGCTCAAAAAATACTTTGGATTAAAACTGGACTAGAATTAAAGGAAATAAACAAGAGCTTTTAATTGAATTATTATGACTAAGTTACCACCCTTTGAGGAAATAATGCCCAAAGTCTAAGATTCGAGGAAGATACTTACTGTCACCTGTATTTACTGTAGTAAAGTGTAGTCACACTAAGGAGTGGGAAATTTGCTAATGAAAGGGGAAAAAAGCCAAGAAGATGTCTCAATCCTTGAAGCAGCGTATCAGGAAATTCCTGCTAAGGAAATAGGTAGGTAAATGGAGAATCCTTACTGAATAAATTAGTATGGAGCTTAAGAACAATGCCTACATTCTAATGCTTTTGTAGCCTTTAATGGAAACCAAAGTAACTGATCTGAAGAAGATAATCTGTTGATAACTACTGTCCCAACTTGCATGTAGTCTAAACTTAATTTAAGACAGACATCCTTAATTATGTTAGCACCTGAACAATCTCAATTATTTTGAGATGTGAACACCTTTCTCCTATGAAAGACACTCATACCTTTTATGATTTGCCTGGAAGCAATCTTCTATTTCACAGATTTATTCACAGAAAAGATGCTGGTCCAAGGAAAAGTGATAGCAACATATTCTTGTAACTGAAAACAAGGAAAAACTTTTTCTTTCTTGAATGAAGGAAGGAATGCAGGCTTTTAGGTATTTTCTGTCAGTTATAAGCTTCATTATTTCCTCTCAAGAGAAGGATTTTCTATATAAAGTCTTGTATTTTCTTAATATGGTGCTTTAAATATTTTTTTTTCCATCTTCAAGTGCTACCAGTTTTTCCTTCCTTTACTTTTTCTTAGAGTTCTGTACTTTCCTTCATTAGAAGCCATATTAAATTCATCTGCCATTCTTTTGTCTTACCATTCTATACATTTTATGTACATCTTTAAAGCTTTTTTAAGTGGAGGAACATGCATTTTGTATCTTTCTCTTTATTTCATTTACATACATAGAGCACGTCTACCTTTGACATAAACTTTTCCTATAATTTCTTGTTCTTTCTAGCCTTAAAACACAACATTATGTTGCTACATAAAATAATCGTCCTTTTATTTGTTCCTTTTCCCAAGTATCATTGACTACATGGTGCTGTTGGCAACTGTCTAGGACAGGGGATTGCTCTTCTCTGAACCCATCACTACATCATTTTTGGAGTACAGCTTGGTTTTCCTTGTTCAAAAAGCCGTCACAATTGCATGATGTTTGAGAAAGATTAAACCAAGCTCTTCTTTACCTCTTTCCATATTAAAATTTAATGTCCATGCTCCTAAATTGTATTAATAATAGAGTAACTCCAGTGTGCCCTAAAGTTAGCTGCTGTGTTTGTTTGACCTAATATAGGCTATGCAAGTTTGGATCCTGTCCCCAGGAACCTGTGCTTCTGCATGCAGATGTGCACGTGGGAAGGGAAGACAATCCATAAGGAAGCTAGGAGTGGTATGCAATCAGACTCTAGTGCACTCTGTAGAGTCTTACAGGATCGCTCTTATCATTGCTATTATTCAGCATGGAGGTAACCTCACTCTAAGGACTGATAAGAAACAGTGATATTATTAGTGTGCTCATGGTCATATCTGAGTTGTTGCACAAGAGGGAGGTGGGTTTTTTTCTGTGTCACTGTAAGGATTTGGCCAAGCTTGGTCCTAACTCCAGTTCAGTGTCCAGTGTAGGAAAGGTTAATAAGACGAAACCTACTACATACTACAGAGTTATTTCTTTGATCTTGTTTAAAATACCTGAAGCATTTTGTGTGTTTACTGACTGCTCCCTCTTTTGTGACCATCGGAGCTATCTTAATCTTTTGTCAGGGTCAGAAATGCTAATTGTGTCCAGGATGTTGACTGATATGACATGCTGGAACTTGGAGTTAATTTCTGGAATAACATATTGTTGGAACTTAGTATTGGTCTGTTCTTAATCATTTTGCCCAAGAATGGTAACTTGTAGACAAGGCAGAATTTGGAAAAATATTTAGAGCTTCTAGAGCCACCTCTGTGCTATGGATCATTCTCAACCCTGGACATCTGGGCTGATTATCACAATCCAAGCCTTTTGACAGGGCTTCAATAAAATGATGATTTAATTTGCATGTGAATGATTCTCTCTCTATGACAGCTACTTTAAATTCCCACACTTGGGTCTGGTCTCTGAGATATACCATGTCACAGGTTTATATAATTAAAATAAGCCTGTACAGATCTATAGATGTACAATTCCAATGCATTCTTAATGTGATGACAGAAAGCTTATTTTATCTCCATCTGTGAACACAGTCTTGTAAAAGCATTTTATGTTGCCGACAGGTTATGTTGTTCAGTGCTAGTGTTCCAGCTTTCTGCCTGGCTGCTTCAAATAACAATTCATTAGTAGCAACTGATGATCCAAGCAGTAAACAACTCTGAGCCCATATGCAAGTGTCAGCAGACAATAGGTGGTACTTTATTCGGTCACTAGTTTTTCCCATTAACTGTGTAGCCTTTTTCCTATTGTCAAATTAAGTCTTCGGGAATTCAAGAGTTTTGGAAAATGCTTGAAATTCTTAGTGCACATAAAAAAAAAGAGAGTGATCCTTTATCTCTCTTCAGGAAGATATTTTGATTTACACCAGAACTGGTAAAATCTAAAATAGACCTGCAATTAAAAGGAACTTCAAATATCATAAAAAAATTTTACATTTATTCAAAGATCTGTTTGTGATGATTTTGCAGTGTTGAAATGCTGATTGGTTGCTATTTTGAAAATACAGAATTTTGACATCAATCCATTGCTATGACCTTTCTGCAGTTCTTACAAGGCACAAGGAAGGACAGACAGTATCACCTGCCCAAGCAAGATGAACACTCTCATTAACTTCAAATGAAGTCAACACAAATAAGGTCTGTTCTAAGTGCAGAGATTTGTGAAACTTTGTTCTAATTGACTATGATGGCATAGCAATGAACTGACATTAGTATGTGATAAATAGATCAAATGCTGTGTGGAATTTAATGCAGATGCTCACTATATGTTACCGTCTATCCTCCTGTAGCTGGCATCAAGCTGAAATTAAATACATTAATCTGACCAAATCAGTGCATCATGTATTGTGGCTGCCTGCCCATTTATCCTCTTCAGTGTGATTGTGTACCCCTGTGTGACCCAGGACGAGTCTGTCTTGTTCAGGGATGTGGTAATGCACGTCTGGAATTATGAATGGTGAAATCACAGCCTCACTTGTTCCCCAGGTTGTGCTCTCTTGTGTAAATACTGAGTAGGCTTAAATTCTACTTTTGCCCAGTATTGCAAACTAAGAAACAAAGCTTAATTGAAACTGGAAGAAACATCTCCAAAGTAGCAGCATGTCTAAGCTCAAGGATATTAATCAAAGCTTAATGTAACTTGAAGGGCAAATTGTACAAAGGCTGTTAGGTGCTTGTAGGAGTTTAAAAGCATTTTTGTAAGTGGTGATAAAAATTGCTGTTTGCTGACAGTCTATACAATATAAGAAATGGTTAAGATATCATAGATGAGCGAGATTTCATATATCTACAAATGCCAATAGGTGACCTATCCAATGGCAGTGTGAGGCTAAAAGACGTTTCAGTTTAGATTGGCAGTAACTTACATGTCTTTCACTGCTTTCATTAGGTTGAAGTAGTGTTTGAGTGTTGCTAATCCATTAAAAAATAAGCTTATTCGTCAAATGAAATTTGTATGAAGTAAAGAACAGGGAAAGAATACTTCTGACAGATGGAGTGTTTCCCAGTTAATACTTATTTATGTAAAGTTTACACTTATTTATGTAAAGTTGGCCCAGGTAACTATTGGCAGAGCTTTTCTCTGAAAACAGCTGCCATTTTCCTTGGCCTCTGAAATGACCATTCATGCTTTCTAAGTTGGATGCTTTTAGTAGTGTGAAATAAGTTAGAAGAAAAATCTCTGTTAAGTATTTTTTTGAGAAAGAACATAATTACTACACACCCATAATTTTTAATATTAAGGGTCAAGGAGGAGACTCTGTGCTTGTCAAAATCACAGATACATGGCTGCATGTAATAAGGTTTCTATAAATCATGATGGCAAAAGACTGGCTATATGATTATTCAGAATTGTGTAATTTAATCCACTGAATTGTGTAATTTAATACACTGATTAGACTAAGGTAGTAACTAACTTGGAATACTAGCTGAGTTCTAGTAAGAACTACTAGTCTGGGCATCAATGTCAGATCAATTCCATTGTAATTAGGGAATCATATCATATAAGTTATTGTTTTGGTTTATTTCCCAATAAGTAAGGATTTGGAATTTCAATCTAACACGTATGAAATGGCCATGAAGTTTAGCTGCTGTTTATGAGGCTGCAGTCTCAGAAGCACCTGTCACTGTTGCACTGAGAACATCACTGGTTTCTTCACCAAGGTCATGGGCACATTAGTTCCTGAACCATTTTTACTTCCTCTAAAGGTAGACCCAAACTGCACTCTCTGAAGACAGGCTGCAAGCTCAAAGGACATATCTAATCTAGTTTTAAATGAATTAAATGGGTATTGACACTCAGGGGATAGCAGTGTTGTGCAGCAGGATGAAGGAGTGTGTGTTGGTTTACTTCTAAACTATTTATTTGGCTATTCTGGTGGATTTTGCAGCTTCACTCGGGTATATTGGGACCACCTGCAGTCACAGCAAAACCAGCAGTGTAAATATATCCCTAACTTGAAGTTCTCTCTTGAAGCCACTAATGTTATGTAATCAATGGGATAACAGTAATTCAAATACAAACAAGAGCTTTAACTCAGATAATATTGCCAAAAATAAAAATAATTGTAAAAAAAATCACAGAGAGAAAAGTTTTAATTTCATCAATTTAGCATGTGGGCAACACTGCTAAAAGACCCTCTCAGGAGCTGATACAAAATGGAGATTGCTGATGGCAGACAGAAGAATCAGTCACTATTTGCAATAAAAAAAATATTGGAAAGGAAACTTTTGGGGTCATGGGTCTTTAACACTGAAAAATGAGGAAATCTGGATAAGCTTTATACATTACCTTTTAGTGAGTAGATAATTTCAGTTAAAAATGTCCATCAACTAACTAAGAACTAACAATTTCATAGTTGTTAGCAAGGGCTTCCAGAACATACTAGACTTTTAATGAGACGTTGTAGAAGTTACTGTGCTCAGGAAAAGCAATTTGACTTAAATACATTAGGATATTTTAGAGCAGCTGTATAGTAAAATACAGACAGTAATAATTTAAAATGCCTTCACTGATGTTTTGAATATGTCACTGCTTGCAGAAACAGGGAGTTCTGCTTTGTCTTAAAATGTAGAAAAATTTTGGAGGAAAGCTAAATACACTAATATTAGATTTAAGCTGACAGTTACCATGCTGAAATTATCATCTGCTGACTTGGTTATAATGTAAACTATTTTAATTCTTTTTCAAACAGTAAATTGTCAGACAGATAGTTACATTTATTACAATTGTTCTGGGTTTGAAAGAGACACGTGAGTTTCTTATATGTTTTCAAAATGGAATGCAGGTTAAATAGAAATTGCGTGTACTAAGTGAATGTATGTTATCCATCAAGTTATCTTTTATTTTAAATTGTCTGTATGTACAATTTCTCCCCCTTAAATTGTATTATGCAGACCTGCTTAATATACCTATAACTGCCCTTAAAAATGAAAAGCCATAAAAAGGTGCTTTCTTCAGCAAAGGTCAACTGAAAAAAAACCTTGAGAATTGCAGAACTCTACAGTAATAAAAAAAACCAAAACAACAGACCCTAAATAAAAATAGACCTAGACTCTGTCATACCAATAAGTCATACTGAATTTTTGATTTATAAACAAAGGCATGAAGAAAGTAAAAATCACTGAATTCCAACAGTAGGTGACCTCCATTGAAACTGTGGATCTCATGATGCTGAGGCGGAAGAGTATTTTAACAGCATTTAAAAGTGAGCATTGTTTCCCTGTTGACAATGTAATTTTGTTTATTAGACTTTTCTGCAGCTTTTAATCCATATGCTAATCCAGATACTAACCCAAGAACATGATGCTATTTGAGCAAGATGATGCAATATTAGCCAGATCTTCTGACAGAGAACAGAGAAGCAAAGAGTGATATACAGACAAAACACTACTTGAAGAAACTTATAAACTTTCTTCCTCAAGCATTTACATGAAACCTGTTGGACATGCAGGATAACAGTGCAGGCTGCATTGGCAATGGTTTTCAGATGTATTTGTCATTTTTAGTAATATAACCACTACCACTAAAATGATACCACAAAGCCTTTAAGAAATTATTTCCTCAACGAGGAGCAGCTGCCTGAATCTTTAATTGCCTAGGCTCATTTTTGAACTTATATTAAGGAATTTTTTATGGATGTTATGATAGAAGCAGTCCCTTCCAACCTTCCAGTACCAAGCTCTTCACTGTGGTTAGTCATCTTTTTTTTTCTGTTTCTGGAACAGACATCTCATGGTTCTGCAACTCTTACTTGATTTGAGATAATCTTATCCACCACATATTTCTTCTTGATCTCAAAATAAATATTCTGGACATATTCAAAACTTCCAAACAAGCAGTGAGACTGTTCATAGGAGCCATTATCTCACACAGGTTAAAATAAGAGCTCTTTTGTTCCTGCAGTCTTTCTTTCTAATGTCTGCTACCACAGTTCTTACTACAGCCTGTTCTACACACTTTACTACCATCACTTCTAAGCAAGCCAAACTGCATGTAAAAATCTGGGATGGGTGCTAGGAGAGAGGACAAGTATGTGATGTTATCTCCTTTGCCACTGGAAGTGGGGTAATAGAGTTGATACACATAATGAAGGGAAGTGGCAAACCTGACAGTGCCTGTGATCAATGTGACGGGTACCTCCCTATAATTGCTAGAAAGGCCCAAAAGCTAAGAAGACATAGCAACAGTACATAACACTGGCACCTTTAACATGCTGGTTTTCAGTGTCTAAAAGACATACAACAGGCTGATGACATTTTAAGCCATCTCTGTGGCAAAAGTCTGTGAACGAGCCAAGGGTGAGTAGGAGTGGAAAGGACTAACCATCTACCCGTACCTGCTCTGTGAAGAGGACCATGGCCCTCAGGAGCATTTCCCTGCAAGACATTCCTGATACAACTTCTTTCCCAGCATTGCTTTTTCTCCTTTCCCCATTCCTCACAGCACAGGCAAGGAGCGCAGCCAGATGTAACCAGGCTGTATCAAAGGCTCTAGCAAATATTCAGCAAATGTTCATGGCTTTATCCAACACACAGGAGTTGCCATAGTGAAAGTGGGAGAGACCACCCCTGCCTTTTCCCCACTACACTTCACAGTAAGTGTTCTTCTCTTCCTCATCCTTTACAGAGCTGACCCACTGGTGATCCAAGAGTCAGACTCATCCAGCAGGACAATTTTATTTGGTAGTGAGTCAGCAGGCCAGTGACACTGAGGATACTGCTGTATTTGTACGGCTAGGAAAAAAATGCAAACCCAGTCACAAGTGACAGGATTTATTAAATTAATTAAACACTGTATGTATTGATCAGATTCATGAAATATAAGTGGCCCTGAGAAGATGACCGTCTCTAGTTATACATTATTTTCCTTATTTATTTCCTTTTTTAACTATTATACCTACACGTATGTTTGTCTCTCTACTTGAAAGACTGTGCACACCCACATGAATGTGTGTCTGTTAACTTTCACCACACTCATTTATATAAGCTTTCAAATCCCTTCTCAGATTTTACTGCACATCCACACAGCCAGAATGATGGGTTCTTTCTCAAGGCATCTTCTTCTAGTAGTTGACTTTCCTCACACTCCATTTGTTATGTTACTTCCCACATATGATTTCAAGGCCTACTGTTGTAATTTTATTCCCACTGGTATCCTGCCACCAGCTGGCCCTTGGAGCAAGATGGGTTTGACCACCAAACCAAACCAAACAAAACCAAAACCCTTACCCAAATGTTAATATCTGCAGCCTTGAGTATACATGAAAGTGCCTCCCAAACACTTCTCCCTGACTTCATCACTGCACTTCTTTCAGCAGCTAAAGATCTCACATGATGACACTTTCATGTGCACTGGGTAACATCAATGCACTTATATGTTTTTAATGGTAGCTAAATTCTTAGTAATAGGCATAGCAATAGACTGGGAATAAAGTGGGAAGTATATGCACAGAGGTCTCAACCTGTAGCTATTTACATGTGAAGCTTCAGGACATTGTATAGTTGTACTAATAATCAAAGTGATGCTTCATGGTTATAAGTTCAATTTGTATATAAATCACTGCTCAGCTGAGGGTTGTATCTGATTTAGACTGAAAGTTAATTGGATGTGGATTTTATATGACTTTATATTTGTGAAATGAAGTGCATATCTACGAGACTATCAGGTAGCATAAGAGTGATATGTGCGTGAAAGGAAGGTGTGGGTAAGTTCTGTCACACCAGGGTGTGTTTTTAATTTTATAAGTGTCTGTGTAGAATTTTGCATATCTCATCACCTCACCCCTGCTTTTATCTTCCTTCTCTTGTTCTTTTTGTTCTTCCCAATCCTGTCATTTTCCCGCTGCTTTTGTCTGCTTTGCTTCCTTCCTTCCATCCTGCTAGAACATCTTTTCTCCTTTCATCTATCAGACCCTCTCTCACTCTACAGTCTTCTTTCAAACATGTATCTCCAAGATAATTCTCTTTGTTATACACAATAGTAGTCTCATGAGCTTACTTAATTTGTCCTTTAATCCTATGTTTTGACATGCTACATTAAGGCTGTAGGTTTTTAGGGGCAAGGAAAACATTTTACTTGTTAATGCAGTACTGCACGCAATTCATTACAAATACTTTGGAAAAACTACAGTAAAGCATAGATTGGTTTTGCACATTTTTTTTTGTTTGTTTTAATCTGTCTTACAACATCATATACCCTTAAGTCAGGTAATTATTTTTAAAACCAACTGTTACTCAAGAAACTACTTAGATATTAGCTGGTGAGGAAGACAACTCATTTTAATCTGACAAAAATACCGTATTTCTGTTAAAAATAATTATAAGCTTCTTTCTTCCCAAATTCATCTCCTAATGTCATAATTCATAGAGAAAAAATGAGTGTGCCCACCATGAGCAGTGTGTATCGGTCTCACTCATGTGAATTAATCACAGTTTATCCAGAGTTTTGTGGTCAGATTGTGCCTTGTCTGGCAAGAACGACACAAAACAAATGGTTGGAAAATTATAATCTTTTCTTCGTGTTGATTTGGCAGCCTCTAGGCTATAAACATCTTCAAAATGTAATAATAAGTGAACATCATGAGTTACTTTTATCTTTTTAAATCCTTTGCTATATATTCAGGTACTTGACAAGTAAACCAGTTTGGCATATTTTAGCAACATTTCAGATAGCTTATGCCTATTCTGTTGAATATTAGTCAGAAATTACTTCAGCTATTTTTTTCTGACTAGTTCTGAACGGTAGCTCTTTAGTTATATGGCAGAACATATAAAGTGATTTATACATTGTTTTTGCATGTTGTGATCAATAACAACTCTCCTCCAAGAAAAGAAAATAAAATCCTGAATTTACTTTAGACCTACTTAAAAGACTTCAGTTGAATTTTGAACTTCTTTTTTTCTTTTCAAAAAAGCAATATTATCTGCCCAAATGTCACTATTTCAATGTTTATTCAATATATGAATATATTTTCAGATCTCAGCACCTGAAGTCTGACTTTTCTCACCTCTCTGTCCCTTCCAACTTGGGCTTTAGTCTTTCAGGAAAAGCAAATTCTTGAAACAAATTTCCAACAAAAATGCTTTTCCAATTTTTGCCTTGTTTTTTGACACTTTTAAAAACACCTCTACTCAGCTGTGGTGAACAGAAACAGAAAAAAAGAAGAATGTCAGAAAATCATGTTACTATACAGGCAGGTGACAGTTGTGGATATAATTGCTGTCAGCTCAATCTGATACTGAAGTTTCTTTCCTGAACAGACATCCCTAGTATCTCTAAGATCAGACTCAGATGGTAAAGGAAGCTTCCTTATCTCCTATGCCAGCGTGAAAATAAAACCCAGATCTCCTACTTTCTAATATATTATATCTTTGACAGATGATTTATACTTTTCTGGGAAAGATTGTAGTGACACTACACCTATATAAGCTTTTAAACTACAAAGGGGTCCTTTTCAGGCAGTAGCCACGTGCTGGTTTTGCATATTCTACCCAACCTCTTTTACTCACACAGGAGGAAATTAAACCATAGGTAGGCCACCTCTCAATCCCCAGTTCTCAATGTTGAATTCATATCTTCTTTCTCACTTCTGGCCTCAAGCAGGAAGTCTCCAGAGACCACATAAATACTTAAAATGGCTGAAGAGTCCTCATCATCTGAGGAAAGCTCTAGGCAATTGCTGTATTTGAGGTAAGAATGCAAATGCAGAAGAAACCAAGCATGAGGAAAAGTTTTAACTTGCCATGTGTTATAATGCAGGATGCCACAAAACTTTGGTTGGGCTCTAATACTTTAATGAGAACTCATCTTTCATTTGTGCTGTATATACAGTATTATTATATTGATTTAAGAGTATTTAATGTAAATATTGGTGTATTCTTAGCACATGTAGGAAGAACATGAAATTATCTCTTTTTCAGAGGAAGAAAAACAATCAGGAAGAATCTGTATGACGCAGATAAATTTGCCACCAGCCATCAGCTGCTGATGAAAGAAGAGACTCATCCTAAAAATAAAAACTGAAAAATGGTCCATTATTTCTGACTCCCGTTGGCCATTCATCTGAAGTTGTCTGATTCATACAACCCTACAGTGCCCCTTCAAACAGCCATTTGTAGCAAACTGAGCTTTGTTAGGGCAGATTACACCTGTCACTTGCACAGTATACTTAAGGATAAGAAGTCACCTTAAAGTAGTGGAATATAAGGGCAGTCAAAGTTATTACTTTCTTTCATTTGCCACATATTTACACCATTCTTGAAGCCTCATATGGAACTGATTCTTACAGGGTATGGAAATGTCTGTGCGGCTGAGTTTCCTGGACATTTTGCATGTTGTTTTCTTGGCTTTTTGTTTGGTTGGTTTTATTACAAATGCCCGGTTTTGATGTCATGATATGAGCTACTCACTCCTGGCAGCCATTGTAGCTTTTAAAAAGAAATACCTTCTGTCCAGAAAACATGCAACTGAAAAAACACACAGATCTCCATATTAGCAAATTGGTTATCAGACAGTCAGACTTTTCAGTTCTCTCACTAGTAGTCTCAGAATGAGCAAATACATTTTGTTGATATCTAAAGTTGGTACAACGTAGCACAGGTTAGTTCCAAGCAAATGCAAGTGGAAAGAAATTATTAGGCCATCTTGTCAGCCTCCAGCAGCATAGGACTGCTCCTTACAAGCACTTTTATCACCTAAACTAGCATGACTGATTTTGAATGTGTCAAGCAACATAATTTTTCTGCTCCTCCATAATATTTTTCTATGTTTACTTTTGACTGGATTCTTCTGACGGAATGTCTAAATATGTCTAAATTTCCATTCTCCATCATTTTTTCCTTATTTTTTTTCTAGGAAAATTTGAATATGTTTATCCACTTTCTTTTGGATGTGAATGAAGTTCCTGTGTGTATAGTTAGGCTGATGCCACCTTCCTTACTTGCACCTGGCCTACATCTCCCAAGTGGCTCATGCAGACTGAAACTGGAGCACAGCACTGTGTGGAGGAGGTCAGAGAGACATTTTCACACAGTAACTGTGTAAGGATGTAGTTGCTTGTCTAAGGTACAGCTTCTCTTTGTTCTAATTGCTGCCAGTATGTCAGAAAGGAAATAGGAAGCAACAGCTAAGGAGACCTGGTCTCTTGGAATATCTATCACCATGCTGATATTTATGTTCTCCATACCTCTGACTATTTTTAGGCTCTTATGTCCTTTACTCTTTCTTTATAACCTGTTCTTTCTCAGTAAAAATAAGTCCCCTGACATTTTTCTGAAGCATTTCCCTCTAAGGAATCTTTTCCAAGAGGATGTGAACTTCAGGTGAGCATAACATTTCCATTGTCACCTCCGTTGCAAACACAATTACTAGGATTCACTGATCCCGGTATCATTCTCTGACACTTCCAGTCTCCAGGAAGTTGAGTTGATTCTAATGGGACTTTTCACATGGCTGACACATGTATATTTGTGCAGATTTCTACTGATTTACATGTACAGATTTTACACATCATCTGTAGTATGTTTACACAGAATGAATTCTTAATGATACTTTGAGGGCCCATAGAAAAAGTTTCCATGTAAATATGGTTCACTGTGGGATGTTTATGTTTCTCTTGGAAAAAAAAAAAATACTAATTTTTAGAAATCTAAGGAGCCACTGGTAGACTGCTGCTTTGAACACAGTCACCACAGATAACTAAATAGCAATGGAGAAACTCTTTTTTATTTCCTATTTGTCCATTTTTCATCATTCACCTTTATTTTATCTCTCCAGACTTATTTCCAACAGGGAATTCCCATTCTAGCAATGTGTCTGATGAAGTTTGTGTGCTGTGTATGACACCAGGAAAGAGAGTTACCTTTGGTAAACAGTTCATGGCTTTGATGAAGATCTCTAATGAAATGTGCATGTAGCTATTATTAATACTTAATAAAAAAAAAAAACCCTTGACATTCAACTCTCCAAAAATTTGTATGAACAGACAAAAATACTATATATCCCAATGCATCTAAGACTAAAATCTGGTTCAACTAACTAAGAAATGTAAGACCTTAAAACTTTATGTATGCTGAGCAAAATAACAGCTTACAGTGGTTTTCAATGGCTTCTGAGAATCCTTCTGCAGTTTTGTATCCATAGATACCTTGACAACCTTTCCAAGATTACTATAGTGAACATAAATAAAAAGCCGTAAGTTTTCAATGCACCTGCTGATCTTTAGTTGGCATGGAAATCTCCCCAAGAACAGTGAAAAAAGCCCAAACTTTCTTGCTGTTCTTACTTACAGGGTTTTGGTATCTACAGATTGGGTGCCCTCTTGCCTACTATGCAGGGCTGGTCTCCCACAGGTTAAAATTACAAAGTTCCCCTCCATGTGTGTTGCTCTCTGTCAGAATATGATATGCAGCAAGCTGCTTCAGGTGTTTAAAAAAAGTGTAAAGAGACATGGCCACATATAGGCACAGATTTGGCTATTTGATACTATTGCATTTTAGTGATTTGGATTAGAGATGCCTAAAAAAATCTATTCCTTGCTATTTAAATGACACTTTTATAGCATGTTTTATCTCTAATTGTAGAATATTTGGTTACCAGGAGGAACACATTAAGTAACACTGTTGCAGCTGTTTTTATTGCCAAATGCAAAGTTCAATGTATGCGATTAGGCTACCACGACTCCTGACAAATTCCGATGTTTCTGTCAACAATGTTGTGTCCAGGCAGTGGTGGAAGGCAGGCAGAGGCTGAACACTAGGTCATCACACCACAGAGGAATCCAGAAGGGTTTTGATTATCACCAACGTCTTTGTATCAGCACCCTATTAATCCCTGAATAAACACAATGCTCTAAGTTCGAAGAAGCTACATATAAAAGGGATGACAAGGAATAGAAATGATACTAAGGACAACAACATAAAACAACCACATATACTTTGATAACCAGAGCCAATAATGGTGCCAGTTGTGAGACAGGTCTTTATTGGAGTAAAACTTAAAAATATATTTATGTGTCACACAGTTCTATTCAAAGATCCATTTGTTATTTTTCTTCTTTTTGACTGCTCATGAGAAATCTCTACATTAGATCATCCTGTGCTTGTCAGTGGTCAGGATGTGAAACAGATAAAACCCATGGTGCTTTAGCTTTCAAATGAAGCATTTGGCCCTCTGGATCCAGGAATATGAGCTAGATCTCTCTGCAGAGAAGATGCATGCTGTGATGCTCTGCCAGTCATCACTATCAGGGGAAATATGGAGCCTTGTTATAGTGGAGTTCCTCTGTGAACTGTTGCAGTCTAGCCGTTTATCTGCATCTTCTGGGATATAGAAACTGTGGACTGCATTTCTTCCAGTGCTTCCTCAACAGCTTCAGAGAATCCCAGCATAGGGTGACAGGGATAGCAAATTTGCTTTTAAGTACTACAGAGAATGTGCCATGTTCTTTCTTTGAGATTCAGAGAAACCTCTTGATTATAAAGCTTTGTTCACATTTAGATTAATTTGTCATTACTCTAGTTTACACATAAGGAAAGAAGTTAAATTTAGATGTATTTCTGGATACTGTCTTTTTGCAAGTGGAAAAGGAGCAAACCTACCAATTTACAAATTTGCAGGATTTGAAGTGACATTGGAAGTTTTGTAAAGGGGATGGAAAATGAAGAATGAATTGTTGTACAAATGTCAGGTTGATTCTGAGGTGAATCACTTGAAACAATAACAATTTTAAGACTGAGCTGTTTCATTATTAGGTTCCCCAAGTGTGCAATCCCCTATAACTAATTAAAGGGGTTTGGAATCAGGTTAGTTCTAAAGCTATCCTTAAGCCAAAATTATATATTCACCACTGCTTTTCTTGTTTTAAATGACCAAACAGCAGCAAAAGCAGATAGATGTTAGCACCAGAGTCAGCTCAGGAGAAGAGAAAAAGTTTTAAGCAGCAGAATATGCAACAGCCTGATAGAGGAAATAGACTTCACTTGGAGCCACGAGTGAAAAGAGAGAAGCCCTCTTTTAAAAGCAGCCTTGCAGTTCAGTCACTACTATTGTCAATTAATCCCTCTTTATACCAGTATTAGTAGCTTTCTGAACACTTAACAAAAGAAAGAAGAATGACAATGAGGTAATCATGTGAAGAAGTTTAGTTTTTCATTTAAGATGTTATGTTTTAGTTTACATATAAATATATTTGGAGCCAGCACCTTATTGTCAGTCCTTGCTAGATATATAGGATTACCCTGTGGTCTGATTAGGCTGAAAGTCAGGCAGTTATTCTGAGCAGATGTGTGAGAAGAGGTCCAGATTTAGTAGTGAGTCATTCTTTTCATCATGGTTTGTAGCAAAGGGTTTCATTGTGTCATAAAACCCCTGAAAGTACACAGTTTGTGGATCAGCTATCTGAATCAACATCTAGCAGATTTGAACCAGAAGAGTTCATCTTTGCTTACATATGGCACCATGGGCTGTATCTTTGAAGAGGACTGCAGTGGTGGGTTTTTGGAACTAGAACCAAGAGCAGTTTGAAATTAGCACTGACAGAAATGCACAAATTCAAGCCAGCTACAGACTTTTGGAGGGATTCTCTCTGATGATGGACCTCACTGTTAGTTAGAACCAGCTTTGGACTTCATGAGAATGAAGCTCATTTCTGTCCAAAAAATCTATATTATCCTTGAAGCATCAGGTCAGATGATCCACAGGGATTTTACATGTTGTACGTGTTGCTTCAATTAAAAAAAAAACAAAACCAAAAAGCACAAAAACCAATAAAATGATTATAAATGGTCTGTCCTCACAAGCAATGTCAATGTAATTGAGCATTTACAGAAATAATTCACCCACAATTATGTGGAGCAATCCCTAGCGTATTTTGAAACTGGATAGTACTGAACACTGCCAACAAAGTCAGTAAGCTTGTTTTTTACTGTGGTTTCAACAAAGAGTGTTGTTTTTCTAGAGTGGAGACCCATGAGCTGGACATGAAAGGGATACGCTTAAAATGGCGCGAATGGAATTATTTAAGTTAGTGTTTATTAGGAACATTAGGTAAATGGTAATTACGCATTTCTTTAATACTAACTATTGGGAAGCATTAATTTTCTTGAACAATATTTACAGATACTAATTCATACTTTTAAGCTTATATTTTCACTTCCCTTAGTCTGAAAGTGTGAAAGCCTATTCAGGAATACTGTACAAAACATGGATGTTGCATGCTATGATGTCTAGAATTATTGCCAATACAAAATGTTCACATAAGTTATAGTCACAGTCAGTGTCATAGGATCACAGGATAATTCAGGTGTGAAAGGACCTCGGGAGGTCTCTAGTTCGGCCCTGTGATCAAACCAGGGTCAGCTGTGGGGTCAGAACATGTTGCTCAGGGCTTTACTCAGGTGCGTCTGAAAACCTCCAGGGAAGGACACTACACAACCTCTTTCTCGGCAACCTGCTCTACTGCCAGGCTTAGAGTGTCACTTAGAGTGACAAAGTTTCTCCTTATACCCACTCCAAACTTCCAACTTGCTCTCATCCTCCTGTGATACACCACTGTGAAGATCCTGTCTCTATCTCCTCAATAACCTGCCCATAGGTCACACCTGGGACTGTGTCTTCTAAAGGCTGAACAAGCTCACTCAGCCTCTCCTCACAGTCTCCTCTCAGCCTGGGCACGTGATCCAGACCTGACCATCTTGGTGGCCTCTCCTGAAATCACTCCAGTTTATCAATGTTTGTCTTTTTTTTTGAGGGGAAACAATACTGGATGTCATGTTGTATATGTGGTCTAATGACTGTTAAACAAAGGGGAATAAACTGTTTAACATCTTTGTCAGCAATGTGGACAGTAGGATTGAGTGCACCCCCAGTAAATGTATAGATGACACCAAGCTGAGTGGTGCAGTTGACATGCCTGAGGGATGGGATACAGTGGGACCTGGACAAGTTTGAAAGTGGTCCCGTGTAAACCTCATGAGGTTCAACAAGGACAAGTGCAGAGTCCTGCACCTGGACTGGGGCAATCCCCAGTAACAGGCAGGGGGATTATAGAATTGAGAGCAGCCCTGCAGAGGAGGACTTGGGGATACAGGAGGATGAGAAGCTGGACATGAGCTGGCAATGTGCTCTGGCAGCCCAGAAGATCAACTGTATTCTGGGCTGCATCAAAAGAAGCATGTCCAGCAGGTTGAGGGAGATGATTCTCCCCCTCTACTTTGTTTTGGAAAGATCTCACCTGGAGTGCTGTGCTTAGGTGTGGGCCCCCTGGTGTGAGAAAGACATGGACTTGCTTGAGTGGATCCAGAGGAGGGCCACAAAGATGATAAGTGGGCTGGAATGTATCTCCTATGAAGAAAGGCTGAAAGAGGTGGGGTTGTTCAGGATAGAGAAGGCTCTGGGGAGACCTGATAGCAGCATTCCAGTAGTTAAAACGGGCCTACAAGAAAGATGGGGAGCGAGCCTTTATCAGGGAGTATAGTGATAGGACAAATGGGTAACCATTTCAAAATGAGAGAGGGTAGATTTAGATTAGATATCATGAAGAAACTCTTTACTGTGAGACATACGAACAGGTTGCCCAGAGAAGCTCTGGATGCCCCCTTCCTGGAAGTGTTCAAGACCAGGTTGGATGGGGCTTTGAGGAACCTGGGCTAGTGGGAGGTGTCCTGCCCATGGCAGGGGGATTGGAACTAGATGATCTTCCAACTTAAACTGTTCTATCATTCTATGAAACCTTACCCTGATCCACTGGCCATGCTTCTGTTAGCACAGCCTTAGGTGATGCTGGCAGTTCCTGATGCCAGGGCTCACTGCTGGCTCAGGCTCATTTTGGTGCCCACCAGGACCTCCCAGGCTACTTCAACAGAGCTGCCCCTCAAGCAGCCAGGCTCCATCCTGGATTGCTGACAGGGCTTATTTGCCTTTATCTGTTCTTGTTGAATTTCATAATTTGTCCTCAAGGTCTAAGTTACAGGTGTCATCCGCTGTGGTACCATTCCAAGCTGTACACATGTCTGTGAATCAGACAAATTCACCCAAATGAGAAGAATAAGGACTATTCCCCCTTCTGCTTTTGGCCCTTTATCTCTCTTGGGCAAATTATGTCACCTCTCTCTGGTTTGATTTTGTCATCTGCAAAGGCATTTATTGATATGTTTGTTTCCCTTTGCAGTGCGCTCTTGGACAGGTTTATCAACAATGTTTCTTTCTCTTGAAACCAAGACAATGAGGACAGTCAGGGGTTGAACCCAGGTTTTTATCTGCAGAGCCATTTATGAACAGGTGTTCCACAAACAGATAAACTCAGGATATAGATATAGATATGTCAGTCAGTGAATCAAATTTTAAACATTCTTTGCTTTAAATCTATTGCTCATAATATCTTAATTTGAACAATAACACAAGCTTAATTTTCATCAGAAGAATCCCAGGAGACGTCTAAGTGTAGTGCTTACAGGCTAACTCTTGAGTGGCTAAAATACGATTCTGTGTGATTTAGAATTACGTTTGTCTTTGTCATTTTTTAATGTTTATCTTTTAACTCGTTTCTCTACCCTCTGCTGTAGATGGTCAGTCATCTGTTGTTACTCTTCCCTTGACAGAATATTTAATAGGCACTTCATGATGTTGTGGAGTTTGTGCTCGGATTTACTAATTTGAAGAGTAATATCCCAAAGGCACTGTTTCCTGATAAGCTGAACATTGCACAAACAAGAAAATGTCCTCAGCTTATTCCCAAGAAAAGTTTTCACATAATTTTTTTGACTACTGTGGGATAGCTACACTCTGCAAAAAAACACAAGCCAAACATTCAAAATGTGTTTCCGTCTCTGATTCATGGTGTAAGCCCCATGCAGCAGGGTGTGACTCTGCTTACTGTGAACATGTTCGTACAGATCCTCACTGAATACCTTTGAAACACATTTATTTCTGACAGAGGAATGAACTTGCTCAGTAATTAAAAATGCTTCTCAACTATCTGATTTTTCATGCTAAGTTTTTTGTTTTAAAAGGTCCAGCACTTGCAGACAATCCTTTGAAGGTGTCCATTGAAGACCAGATGTTCATTTTCTAAGAAATACACCAGAAAGTATTGATTCCTTTCATATTTTCATCTGTCAAGCTGTTAGTAATAGGAAGCTGCTACCCTCTAGAAATTGTGTAAAAGGTTATCTGAAGTGACATTCTTCTTCCACCTGATCTCCTGGCAGTCTGTTATTCTTCCCACAAAACAGACCATATCTACTAGAACTTTTCGTCTGTAGACTTAGAAGATAAAATGTGTCGTTATGTGATGTACCCTTTTGACATTAGTGGTATCTCATATCAAGAGCACGTTCCCTCCTGAAAGCTGTATCAGTACTAACATATAAGAAAGAGATGTCAAATGGAGTAGTGAGGCCCAGGCACCCACCCAGGTTTTCCTTGTGGACAACAAAAGACATCTAGATGCAAGCTGTTCCAACTCTGCCTTATCCAAAACCACCATAACTTCTTTCATATATATAAACATGTAAAGAAAGAAGGAGTTGGAATCCTTCCACAGAATTACTCTGGAGGAGTTGTACACAGCAGCTGAATTGTAAATGTCATTAGCATCATTAGCATAATTCTGATTTAAAAAAAAAAAAAGGCATTCAAACTCAGTGAATATATAGAGCAGACATAAACCCTGGAAAACAAGAGCTCTTAAAGGAAACATTGCTTGGCTGTATATTTTTCTCCCACACCAAGATGTGCTGTACTGACATTTTATAATTTCTGTAGGTGTGTCAGCAGTAAATTATAACTCTTCTGGGGAGCTGCCTCCTCTACACCTTCAGCTGTACTATGCCTCGAGGGTGGCTGCCTCACAGTGTACTCATGCGTAACTCAATACTTAGGTAAAGAATCTTCAAATTCATGTTACAGCATGGGAAAAATATTTCTGTATCGTCAGTACTTTTCCAATTGAATTTTCTCATCCCTGATGATCGTCCTTATATTTAAGAGATCTTGTAAAGAAATGTCTTGTCTGTGTGCACATCTGGAGCCTATACTGTTTTGAGATTTCCTGGGAAAAAGATATTTAGCTTTTTGACAGAGTGCCAAACATTAAAAATCCTGCTTCCTGCAGTATTACAGTTAAAGGCGGCAAGTTTAAAGGGAAAAAAAAAATATTAATTAAAGCAAACAAGACAACCCCTCTTTAACCATTACCACAGTTCGGAGGCTTGGAAGAAGAAGATATAAGAAAGCAAACTGACAAATTAAAAGCTGCCAAGTTATGCTTTTTGGTGTTTCAGTTGATGGAAAGACATATTTGGGTACCTAATCTTGATGGTATCTGTATGATACTACAGCTGTTAGATCTGACCCAGTAAAACATCTAATCATTATGGAAGTGTAATTGTATGACTAACTCAGCTGAATTTGATTTCATTCTTCTTAGTGTACTTTGTTTTGTTAAATATTAGTATGCTTTTCTGATTGCTCTTTTGTTCTTCGCCTAGACTAACATGTTCTGCATCATGCAGCATTGAGCTTAGTTTTAGGAACATAGTTTTGGAATCTATCTGTCTGGCACTGATACAGATGGAAGGTCTCAGGAATTCATCTAGTAATGAAAATGTAATAGGTCACATTGGCTATCCACCCAGGAACTGTGAGGAATAAAATTACATTAAATACTTGTGCTGAAGATACATCTCTACCTGTGGTGATTTTGACTACTAATCAACATTTTTATAAAAGCTGGTTAACTCTTTCCCATCTACTAATAACATTTTCAACATTTAAAATGAAAATCACAAACCAAATGGAGCAATACTGTTATATATGCAAACTTTTTTGACACACTATGCATACTGTAGTGTGTTTACCATCACTTATAATTCTTTTTCAACAGCAAAGTGATAATGAGGCAATTTTGTGAACAAATCAATATGACAGTCAGAAGATCCAGGATATACCTCTTATTTAGGCTGTTTAAATTAAACCAAACTTATACCTTCACCAATGAGTAAAGCTGAAAGATTTTATTGTCATCAAGCCAATAAAATCCAACTAGTTCAGGACTTAATTTTTAATATATAGGATTTATTAAACATATACAGTAAAATTATTTTCCAAACTATTAGAAAAATGTGAGATTATTATACGATTATGGTCTTTTATGAGCAATTACCAGTAATGGAATGAGATATTTATAATTTCTGTAATTTTTAGTTAAGGTCGATCTTTATTCCATCAACTACCTGGCTATTCTTATTATTCTTCTGATCCTTTTTGTTTCAAGATACAAACAAAAAACAGTGTGAGAACTGCTTGCTATACAAAGTTTTGTGTTTGTTCCAGATCAAGGCTTCGGGTTTTGAAGTTGAGCAGGTTTCTGCAGAACTCTCCTGCATTAGTTGGAGGTTCTTGTTTGTTCCTTGCTTATTTTCTTTTTGGATTGTATACCATGAAAGCCCCAAGAGCTTCAGCAGCAGCCAAGTAAATGTCTATAACCATGGTGAAGTGTAATCGTGCAGTTCTGTGATGAGAAAAATTCCTTCAAAGTCAACTTCAAAATTCCTTCAAACTTCCTTCAAGTGCTCAGGACTTTCCAAAACATTACTTAAAAGGACAAATATACTGACTTTGCAATATTTATTATATACAATCTTTCACATCTTTCTGATTGAATTTGAAAAAAAAAAAGTTGTTTTGATGGGGCCATGAGGAAAAGTCTGTTGTAATTATTCTCCCTTAGATTTATGCTTTTGCAGATGAATCTGTGTTCTCAAATTTAGTCAGTACCTAGCTCAGTAGTACAATCACAATGGAAATTTATTACTTTTATGACAGAAATAGTAAACATTAGAATTCAAGAAAAACAGCATTTCCCTTTGTAGACTTTTTTTTTTTAATTTAAACCTTTGTGCTAGCAAAATGGGAATCAATATTTTGCATTTAATGTTGCAAATGACTGACATCTTAGTTTGCATGAGAATGAGGTTTCACCTTAGATCAGAACATTTCTATTCAGCCAGAGTTGTAGCACTCTGAATGTTCAACAAAGGTTAATGCTGTCATTATTTTCAAGTTATATATGGATTAGTTCTAATGTGGTGGACACAGCACCTAACGTAAATCATATTGACTCTTATTAGGACCTTGACAACTTCAAATTTCATGCACTATGGACCTCTTTTAGACTTCTAAAAGTTTTCCAAGACAATCACCATAAATTCTTTTTTATTCAGATGGTGGAAGAAAAGTTACACTCCCTGTGGTCCATATAGCTTATAGATGTTTAGGACGGGTGAAATGGACTATGCTGTTGGAGCTACCACTTACCAAAAGGTGAGCCAAGGATGGCTCTTCCACTTAGATGAGTAACTCTTAAATGCACTGTATTGTATTGCATTGTATTATAAGAAATGGTAAACAATTATTTCCCAGTCATTCTGTATAGACTACTCATGCCAGTTGTTTCAGAAGACATTTATGCAGTAGTCAACCCTATTATTGTTGGGAAGTCCTGTTGGATCAGTTGGACAGACATTTTGTGTAGTGGGTTTTTTTGACAAGAATAAATGGCATCTTTTTTCTTCACTCTATCATTCTGTGGTACCATCTAAGAATCCCAGTCAAGGTGTACAAAGTTAATATCTTCCTGGAAATGTGTGAGAAGGCATCTCTAGAATTGTTCCAGGAGAAATTTAGCCATCTGGCTGGTGCAGGTCCAGCACAGTTTGACATAGAGGACACAGGGAGAAAAGATAGTGCATTGCTTTGCCCACCCACTAAGCACTACCTGATAGGGGGAGCTTCTCATTACATAAATTTGGGAGATTATGTTATGATGCAGCTCTCTCCTTACTTTCATCATCAACCTCATTTCAGCTTCAGATTCAATCTACATTGGCAGTGAATATTCTGAATCATTGCTTCCAACTAAAGTCTCCAGGAGCATTTTTCTTGACTCTAGATGGTTTTACTGGGCTCTAATTTGAATCTTTTTCATTACCAGAAGAAAACTGCTAGTAGGAGAATTAAGTATTTCAGCAATGGTGGGACTGTTTATTTTGTCCTATTTGTTTGGGTTTTTTTGTTTTGTTTTCTTTTTTGTTGGTTTGTTTGTTTGGGGGTTTTTGGTTGGTTGATTGGTTTTTGTTGGCTTTTTTTTTTTTTTCTTCTGGAGAAATCTAAGCAAACAACAAAACACATCTCATATTTCTTGCATTTCTCTTTAGGCATTTATCACTTGGAGAAAAAAGCTGAAATGTAGCACAGCAAAATGATCTGGTCTTACATTGTAATGTTTCCTGCATTAGAAAGACTGTGCCATTGCTCTTCCAACCTCTAATAAGGGAAAAAAAATCATGTCCTTTTGTTTGCTTTCCGGTAGAAACATGAGTCTTTGATAAAGAGTTACAGGCAGATCACCATACAAGTCACCTGAGATATATTGCAGCTGTCATCCCTCAAAGAAATATGTGCAAGTGAGGACAAAGGTGAAATAATACTGATTCCTATGCTGCAATTCTGGTATCTCAAATGTAAAAAAGAAGTGATAAAAAAGAATACACTTTACTGAAGTTTTTGTTAATTTTTTATCATTCACAACAAAGTAGTAAACAGCAACAAGAAAAAAAAATGATCTTGCAGATAACCCTTGGAAACAGTCTTGATTATTAGATATAGGGTGTGACTGACTGTAACTCCCAATAAAAATAGGATTTTCCCATAATTTTCATGGAAAATAAAGAGCAAAAAGAGAATTATAAAGGGACACATGTTTACATGTCTAAAATACCTTCCTCAAAACTCAAGTTCTATACATCTTGAAAGAATTATACTGGAGACTGGTAAGAGAAAGACAGTGTTGAAGATAAGTGATCATTTCATTCAGGGAGAAAACACTATTTCAAAAAGACGGGATGAGGGACTTTGTACTCTTCAGATCCTTGTGGAGTTTGGAACAGTATTAACAAGTTGATCTCCAGGGCTCAGTGCCTTTTCTGGAAGAAGTCAACTAAAACTGAATACAGTAAGCTGAACTTTGTGGTTCTTTACCTGAAGTCATCCTCACTGGAAAAAAAAGAAAGCTGAGCTCTCTCAGTGATCTTACTGTGTTATAGGTTGTAAAAAGCCTGCAGGATTGTCTGGGCAAGAGTGTTGTTTTCCTGTCTGACCACGGTGTGTCTGGTGTATTTACGTGACTCACGCACAGGTGTGAAAGCAGAAGGATTTTAACTTTCCTACCTTTCATCCATCATCAACCAGAGAGCCATTCTACAGTCACATTGACCAGCTGTGGGCACATGACTGCAAAGCCCTCCTGCCCATATCCTTTCTCAGAGGCAGACCTAGCAGGTTTGTGTGGGCACGTATCTTTCTCACAGTGTATTCTGATTAACATTTCTAAAGACACATTCTGGATTGTGCTGTGGACTATAAGGTTTCTTCCCAAAGCACAGGAAGTTGTGTATTTCTTTTCTTCAGAAGTCCTACTTCACCTGGTTCATATCAGTCAAATTTTTGCTAGAGGTCTCAAGTGAAGCAAATCCTTCCATTAACTACCACAGAAACGGATTATAATTTACTCCAGTGAAATTCAAAAGCTCTGCAGAAGCTACAGCTTCTTGTTGCTGTTCAGTGACCCAGCCACTACCACAGATGGAAGAAAATAGTCTGTATCATAATTTGCTGTAAAGTGGATACTTATGCAACATTGGATTCAATGTGCCATATTGCAGGCAACGAGGCAGCGGGACCGGATTCAGCACCGACAGTTCTTCGGCACTTGCATTTTTCTTTTGAACAGGGGCTTTCCTCGACACAGGGGGACCCAGAGAGACAGCAAGGAGTGGCAGAGTCCGCAACTCTCACGGGCGTGCTCATGAGACTGATGCAGACAGAGGGCGTTGGTGGGAAGCTGCGGGTGATTTAAATGTGGTGAATTCAGAACCGCTGCCATATCTCAGGCAGTGAGACAGCCACCTCATGAAACACCGCTAGAGACTGGGCTGCGGTGGGCAACATCCTGACCTGAACACAGACAGTGGTTACCCAGGGCTGTGTGCCAGAAAAATTGAAATAAAAAAATAAAATAAAGAGAAGTTACAAAAAATGAAATTTAAATAAATTAAAATAAAACAAGCAAACAAAGAAAACGAAGGAAAAATTAACAAGCAAGGCTTGCACAACTCACATAACAAGAGTACCTGGGACCGTGGCAGTTTCAAAAGCAGCGGTAGTGACAGCCTCCCGCGGGCGTATGCCAGCAGAAGCCAGAGGCGACTAACTTTCACAGGGTGTAGCTCAAGTCGGACCAGCTGAGTCCAGGGGAGCATGAGCAGAGTGTGTGGGAACCAGAAAACAGGGGTTGGTTCCCTCCCAGACAGAGAGTCATGGTTATAGTGTGTCTGAGAGCCACATTGAGGAGTAAGGAAGTGGGAACTCAGAGCTCCTGCACAGCCCTCAGCCGTGCAGGTCTCTGGTTGTGGCAAGTGCCTGAGCCTGGAACTTGAGCTAGATGAAGTTGGAAATGCCTCCTGTGTATGGTGTGACCAAATGGATGACCTGCTCAGGCAGGTGATAGAGCTGAAAGAAGAAGTAGGAAGATAGAGAATAATCAGAGACTGTGAAACTGAAATAGATCGGTGGAGCCACACCCTTGGTCCAAGGCAGCAGGAAGAAGCCTTACAAGTAGAGGAGGACCCCCTCTCCTCCTGTCACCAGTCAGGAAGAGCAGACAAGGAGGACCGGGGAGGGGAGGCTTGGAGACAGGTCCCAGCTCAGAGGGGAAGGAGAATCCTCCCCCCACCTCCCCCTCCTCCACCACTGACCTCACTTGAATGGGTACAGACCCCTTGAATTTGAGGTGCCTTCCGATGAGGATATCATGGAACCATTGGTCTCTTTGCAGCACAAAAAACAGAGCAGGCGTGTTCTCTTAGGAAGTGCTCTGCCTGCAGTGCCCTTTCAGAACAAACGGGGAGCTCTACAAGGAGGAGAAGATCCCGTCCTCCCTTGCTTGCCACCAGGTAAAAGGAGAGGACCCAAGAGAGAAGGAGAAATTGAGACACATCCCGTCTCAGCGATACAGGCAAGTCCTACCCCAGCGTCCCCCCGCTTCCCAGTTACCCTTGCACAGTAGGGGTAGAACCTGAGCAACAAACAAATTACAATAGGGGTGAAGGTCCATCAGGGGAGTCACAAGAGGCAAGTCAGTGGAAGCAGGTTTCTGCTTGGGGTCGCAGGCATACCCCTTCCCTTCCTACACCCCCGCCTCAAATACTCTTGCAGAACAGGTAGAAGGGAATGAAGATGGTGACAGGGATTCATCCAGTGAGTCACCCAGGGCCTGTCACTCACCCCCACACCTTAGGACTTCCCCAAAAAGGAAGAAAAGGAAGAAAAGGAGGGTGATTGTAGTGGGTGACTCTTTGCTGAGGGAAAGAGAGGGGCCCATTTGCAGACCAGACCCATCCCACAGGGAGTTCTGCTGCCTCCCTGGGGCTCGGGTTAGAGATGTAAAAAGGAAGATCCCTGCTCTGGTGCAGTCATCTGATTATTATCCCTTGCTGGTTATCCATGTCGGTATTGATGACATTGCAGAGAGAAGTCCAAGGGAAATTAAGAGATTTCAAGGCATTGGTGTGACTAGTTAGAGGCTCAGGTGCACAGGTGGTGATCTCAGCAATCCCAAGTAGTAGGGAAAAATACAGAAAGAGGGTGTAAAGCACACCTGATTAATATGTGACTCAAAGACTGGTGCTGCCGTTGGAACTTTGGGATGATAGGGAAGTTTATATGGTTCCTGGTCTGCTGGCAGCACATGGAGCACACCTGTCTCAAAGGGGGAAAAGGATCATTTCACAGGGCTCACTGGTAGATTGGTGGCCACAGAGGTGGCCAAAAATGGTTGGATGAAAGATTGAAAACTAAAAACTTTACTCCCTCTCTGAAATGCTTATATGCCAATGCACTGAGCATGGGGAATAAGTAGGAGGAGTTAGATAAATATGTTAGGTTGCATAACTATGATATAATTGTAATTACTGAGACATAGTGGGACAGCTCCCATTACTGGAGTGTTGTTATGGATGGCTATGTACTATTCAGAAGAGATAGACCAGCAAGGCGAGGAGGTGGTGTTGCTCTCTATGTACGAGAGCAACAGGAATGTATTAAGTTCTATCCAGGAGGGGAGGTAGAACAGGTTGAAAGCTTGTGGGTAAAAATTAAGGGATGTGGAAAAGGGAGTGAAACTGTTCTGGGTGTCTACTACATACAGACCACCAAACCAAGAAGAAGATGTTGACAAGGCCTTCTATAGTCAACTGGAAGTGGCCTCTAGAACACTCTCCCTGGTAGTCATGGGTGACTTCCATCACCCTGATATTTGTTGGAAAGCCCACACAGCCAGGCATACCCAGTCCAAAAGGCTCTTGCAGTGTATAGATGATAACTTCCTGATGCAGGTAGTGGAGGAGCCACCAAGGAGAGGTGCGCTGCTGGACCTTCTATTAACTAATAAGGAAGGACTGGTTGGGGACATCAGGGTTGGGAACAGTCTAGACGACAGTGATCATGATATGGTAGAGTTTAGTATTATACAAGGGGGAAGTAGGATTACAACCCTGCACTTCCGCAGGGCTAACTTTGAGCTCTTCAAAGTTCTGCTTGCAGGAATCCCATGGGCTAGGACTCTGGAGGGTAAAGGAGCCCAAGAAAGATGGTTAACTTTTAAATACCACTTCCTCCAGGCCCAGGATAGATGTATTCCATTGAGAAAAAAATTGGAAAGGTATTTGTAGGAGACCCGAATGGATGAGCAGGGAGCTTCTGAAGGAGATTTCAAGGAAGAGAGAAGTATACAGATCATAGAAAAAAGGACTTGTCAGTTGGGAGAATTGTAGAGAAGTTGTCAGAGCATTTAGGAAGGCAACAAGGAAGGCCAAAGCCCTCTTAGAGCTTAAATTGGCAAATGAAGTAAAAGAGAATAAGAGCTTTTTCAAATACATAAGTAGTAAGAGGAAGAATAGGGAAAGTGTGGGGCCACTGTTGAATGAGGTAACAGCCCTAATAACTGAGGATGCAGAGAAGGCAGAGTTGCCGAACACCTTCTTTGCTTCAGTCTTTACTTCTAAGACCAGCCCCTGTGAACTCCAGTCCCTGGATGAAGGGGAGAGAGCCTGGGGGAGGGATGGCTCTCCACTGGTCAATGAAGACTGGGTTGAGGACCAGTTACATAAGTCCATGGGCCCTCATGAGATGCACCCAAGACTGCTGAGTGAATTGGCTGATGTTGTCACCCTACTACTCTCCATAATTTTTGCAAAATCGTGGCAAACGGGAAAGGTGCCAGAGGACTGGAGGAAAGCCAGTGTCACTCCAGTCTTCAAAAAGGGCAGGAAGGAGATTCCAGAAAACCATAGGCCAGTCAGCCTCACCTCCATCGCTGGAAAAACAATGGAGAGGATCATTCTGGAGGTCATCTCTAGGCACATGGAGGAGAAGAAGGTTATCAGGAGTAGTCAACATGGATTTACAAAGGGGAAGTCATGCTTAACTAATCTGATAGCCTTCTATGATATTGTAACTGGATGGATAGATGCAGGGAGAGCAGTGAATGTAGTCTATCTTGACCTTAGCAAGGCTTTTGACACAATCTCCTATAACATCCATGTGGAGAAACTCAGGAAGTATGGGATAGAAGAGCAGATAGTAAGACGGATTAGTAACTGGCTGGACAAGAGAGTCCCAAGAGTGCTGGTCAATGGTGCCAAGTCCAGCTGGAGAGCTGTATCTAGTGGAGTCCTCCAGGGATCAGTGCTGGGTCCAGTCCTGTTCAACATCTTTATCAATGACATTGATGATGGGACAGAGTGTCTTCTCA
>JANHFX010014476.1:0-31975 GCA_027560015.1 Chloroceryle amazona | reverse complement strand
GAAAATTAAGTAAGCTCTAGAAGTGATGGGGTGAACATAAAAATATTAAAGAACTGGTCATTAAGTGAGCATTATCAGTTTTGTGCTCAGGGGGAGGCAGATGTTCTGTGGAAAAAAACAGCATGTGAACATATGCTAATATCTATTTGAGGGGACATTAATTATAGGTAATGAGGCATCCTTAAATATGATAATTCCTAACTGGCAAGTTTTTGACCCTATAGTTAATCTAATATAGATATATGTGTGTAATTGAAGTAATGGACATTCTGTACATACTGTTTCACATAGTTATTTTCTGACTGATTCTTCTCAGCTATTCTCACTAGTCCCTGGTACCCAATAATATCTTTTGCTGCAGACATGCTGATTGCTCGGCCTAGTTCTTAGGGAATAAAACCTGTAATATAATCGGTGCAGAGGAAGTATAGCACATTGCAGGTAGCCAGAGCAGTCAGCTCAGCTCATTTCTTGTGCTTTGGAAACAAATATGAAGCTCAAAAGCTGTGTTGCAGCTCAGAATCTGCGAAGCATGATGCACCTTTCCTAGTGCTTTCTAGTGACAACTTTTGGTAATAAGCCCATGGTCTCTAATCTGACTGAATGCACAGGCTTGTCCTAGTTCTTTTCTGTTGGCATATTTTCCCAGTAATGTGTGTGTTTACAGCCCTCTGCAGAAGAAAGGAAAATAGAAAAGACAAAAATCAATATATAATTTAAATAGTTGAGCAGAGTATATATAGGAATACAAAGTGTAAATAATTGTTATAAACTCTGAAATAAATCCTGTTTGTAGGCTATGATCTTGTATCCTAATTAGGAGACAAACCCTCAGCTGGCTTATTTGATGCATTCATGTTACTGAATATTACTGGAACTGTATTTACCAGCAGCATGACTTTGGCCCAGAGAGTAAGCATTATGGAGGACTGAAGGGGCATAGAAAGAAAATGGTTGATCCTGTCATCTTTTCATTTCCACTTTCTTTTGAGTTGAAGCACCTATGTTAATATTTTATTTTACAGTTGTTCATAACCAGTTCAATATAAAACACTAAGGAAAACACATTAACTTGTTTGGCCACCTTAAACATAGTATGGCAGTGCCATTGTAAGTAAACATGGGCAAAGGAACTCCACATTATTTTCTGTTGAACTCTGGATGTTTCCCTCTCCTGCTCTTTTCTGATGCAAATCACCTAAAATAAAGCCCACAGTCCACCTTTTTCCAGCAAAGAAGAATTTATAGTATACATTAGCACTGCCTCTCCTGTTATGGCCACCCAACATCAGGCAAATTCCATACTGCAAGAAGCTCTGAACCTGTGGTAAACACCATGTTACAGGACATGCTCCCTACTTAACACATGAACTCTTTCTCATACTTTCCCAACAATTTTGTTCTAAAGATCTGTCTGCAGCTACAGTTTCCATTTTTTTTATTATGCAAAATTGCTTCCAAAATGCACCACCATGCATGGTTAAATAGAAAGAAGGATCAGAGGATGAATAGGCAAGTGACATAAGGCTGAAGGCATAATATGCCATTCACATCTGGCAAAGGTCAAACCAGGAAAGTTATCTTCAATTTTAAGACGGGAAATTTCAGAAAAAATTTGGGTATGATCTGCCCAAGGTCCACTGAAATATATGGCCCCAGGAGATCCACTGTGACAGTGATAACATTGTAAAGTGAGTTTTGACATAAAATGGTCCAAAGTCAGTTTTAAAGAAAAGTAATCACTAGAGTAATATTGCAATAAAATCACCACTGTGACAGATACCAGTGAGTCCTATGAAACAAGACACACACCTTTCTTACAGTTGTACTGTGATTGTTGTAGTTTAATTCTATTAACTTTAGCAACTGGGACATGATGGTTTGGAAGAAGGAGCACTGAATTAATATTTTAGGATATATTTGATCATTTACATATTTTTTGCCTGTTTTGGTTCTTTATTCATAGTTTTTTAAACCTAGGAGGGACTACTATGAGCATCTACATGCATTTCTTGAACGACATGGACTATAAAACCAGTAATTCATGTCTCAAATCCATAAATTCTCTCTGAATTACAAGACATCTTTCAGAGAAAGTGTCATATTCTTGCTTCTTCTCACCTTAACCTGTTCCCTTTTCTTCCCTTTCTTGTTCCTCTAAAATATGTTCATTTTCATCCTACAGCTGCTATCAACACTTTTTCTTAAATCACACATAAAAAACAAATGCAGCTTAGTAAATTCTGCATATGACAGTCACAGACACACTTATTTTTTGAGCACCTTCTCTGTAACAAGTCTGACCACTTACTGACACAACAGTGATAATCTTTCTCCTGCATTATACATAAAGGTGTATAATTTGCCATATGTACAGAGACAAAGCAGGCAGGAAGGCAGGTGTAGAGTTAATGTGACCTGGTTTGAATAGTTCTTCTATGTACTCTTGTCACTGCCACAGTCACAGAAATCTTGTCAAAGGAGGAGACCCTGGGGAATAATGTTACAGATGTCTTTATTCACCTTTCTGACTGGGGCAGATGAATGGTCTTAATTTTTGAGTGCAGACATACAGGGGTATGACCAGGGAGGCAGGAAATATGGTTGAGATAGGACCAGAACTTGATCAGAATCAGAAAATGTATGTACCTCCACTGTTCTTTCTGCCCAAGAGCTTCTAAGGCACCAGTAGCACCCAGCCTTTAAGGAGAGGTTTCATTGGGACACAGAATCTAGAAACACATTTATCTTTCAATACAGAAGAGACAGATCTGCTGGAAAGGAGACAATAAACCAAAAGGTTAGAAAACAAATCTGCCCAGTGTTCCTGGCAGGAAGTGGAGGAGACCTTTCAATTCTGCATTTTAATGCAACAATTTCCCATAGCCTTCATGGACCCATATGGTCTCCTCTGCTTCTTGAGGAATGTTTCCCTCCTTTCTTCCCTCCCAAAACCTGCAGCTGTGGGCTAGCACACACATCACTCCACTACACATCTGCCACAGATGAATCCAAATCTGCCTCAAGTTCATGAAGAATCAGTATTCTGGCTTCCACCTCTGGACTTGCACTGGGGAAGAGCCAGATCTCCCCTTCATTCTAAAACATTCCACTGAATCCAAGGCCTGTTGAGCTCTGTCCAAAATAAGATTGATTGGGTGTATCATCTCTAGAGATAAAGGAAATCAAGGGGGTAGGCAACGGACCAAATGATTGAGGAAAGATCCTTAGGTTACAGTTTTGTTTAGAGAATTATTTTTTTTTCTCCCTTTGTTTTCTCCTAGAATCATAGAAAGATTTGGGTTAGAAAAGACCTTTAAGATCATTGATTTCAACCATTAACCCTACTCTGCCAAGCCCAGCACTAAGCCATATCTGCAAGCACCACATCTATACAGCTTTTAAACACATTCAGGGATAGTGACTCAACTACCACTCTGGGCAGCATGTTCCAATGCCTGACAACTCTTTCAGTGAAAAATAAATTCCTAATGTCCAGTCTAAACCTTCCCTGGTTCAGCCTAAGGCCATTTCCTCTTGTTCTGTCACTAGTTACTTGTGAGAAGAGATCAGTAGATCTTTCCAGGTAGTTGTAGAAAGCTGTAGAAAGCAGTAAGGTCTCCCCTCAGCTTTATTTTCTTTAGACTAAATAGCCCCAGTTCCCTCATGACACTTATTCTCCAGGCCCTTCACCAGCTTAGTTGTTCTCCTCTGGACCCACTCCAGAACTTTAGTGTCTTTCTCCCCTTAAACAGACACTAAAGAATGGATGTAACTTGATGGAAAATTAAGAACAAAGCAGTCTCAAGTATTGTACCGTTTGTATCACTGGTTGTGCACATGCATATAGCCCAATTTCTCTTTGCACAACTCTAGTGGGTAGAGACCATGCTACTGATGCTACTATAGGAGGGATTTGTAGACCTCTCTGAAAAAACAGCAACAACAACAAAACAAAATGAAACAACAACAACAAAAAAACAGCAAGACAAAACAAACAAACAAACAAACAAAAACAACAACAAAAAACACTGAAAGAAAAGTTCAGAGAGATTTAACAGGAAAAGTTAATGAAAAAGAATTATTGGCATTCAGCATAGCCACCGAGTCAATAAAACAGAATGACGTAACTTGAACTGAAATGCTTTTTATTTTGCTAAAATCAGAGTAGCCTAGACACTTTCTATGTTTCTCTGTAAGTCCCTGACTTCTTTGAAAACATACCCTAACATCTCTTTGGTTGGGTCATCTCTTGTCTACAATTTTTCAAACATAAAATTCCTTTGTATATGATAAGTCGGTGTCACATAAGAATAAAATATCATTTAATAATGAAAGAGCTGATCCAAACTATCATTTTTATGTAGACCTAAAAGCTAAAGGTCTGCATTTAACAGGATTATAAATTGCATCTTCTTCTTACTAGGTCTCCATAGAAACACATTTAGAATATTTTTTTTTCTAACAGTAAGCTAGTGATATAAACTGTGGAGTCTGAATATTACTATTTGTCAAGGTTTACAGTCAGGACAGTCCACTAGATCTATAATGGACACTCTCTCTTAACCCTACTCTCTCCCCAGAGGGGAAGCAAAAGGGAATAAGGGAGACAGACTTACGATTTAAAAAAGGAAAATAGAACAGCTTTAATGAAAAAAAAATTAAAATGGAATATATGCAAATACAATACAGTTGAACCCAGCACACACACCCCCTAATAGCAATTATGTCACCATCACCACTGATGCTGTGGAGCAAGCACTAGGAGCATCCCAGACTGGGCCCAGTGGCAGATGGGAACTGGATTCAGGAGCTAGATTCTGGTACTTGATTCAGGAGCACACAGATGGGGATCGAAGGCAGAATGAAAAGAGTTCTCCTTGGACACCAGCCATTGAAGAAAAGAGGAAGAGCCATAGAACTTGATTCTCATGATCCCTCAGCTTTATACCAAATATGATGCATATGGGTTGGAATCCTTTGTTTAGGGTCACCTGTGCTATCCAGTCCTCCCTGCAGATGCTGCCTTTTACTTTCTCCACCCCCAGTGCAGCACACAAGATCCAGCAGTAACCTTGGTCTGCACACCAATCCTTGATACTAACTCTAAACATCAGGCATTATTACTGCTGGAAACAAACACTGTCTGCAAAAATACGATGTTAATTACAAAAAGTGCATCTAGTTAGAAGAAGTGAGTTGAAAAGTAGAATCACTGAACAGAATTAGTTCTGTTTTTACTCAAACCAGGACACTATTCTGCAAAGAAGCTGTCTTAGCGAAAACAGTTACAATTCTATGTAATACTGAAGTAGTATTGCTTGATTAAAAGCAATGTTATGATTTAAATCTCTTGAGAAAATAGCAATCTTCAGGGCACAGTTCAGAAATGTAAAAAAGGTAACAATGAACTCCAGAGATGACAGCAGTGTAATTTCCAAACTACATATATAGTTCTTTTATTAAGTTTGATGTAGGATACACATGTAATCATATGAATATTGGATGGTTTTTTTTCTTGTTTTTGAGTTCATCTTATTTGATAATTGCATATTTATATATATGTATATTTACCAGTCTACTTGTACCCACATGTTGAATGTTTTAATGTCTAGTAATCTATAACTTTTTTCTTTTGTTGTTGTTGTTGTTTGTTTGTGGTTTTTTTTTTTGTTTTTGTTTTGTGGTACACCCCTGCTACATATGTGATGTGACATTCATAACTCAATCTCCTTGGTATGGTGCAAAAGGGGAATTCCCAATGTAGGGCTGACATGTCCCAGTGTCTGGCTCTCAGCTCTCAGCAACCTCCAGCTCTGCTCTGAGTCAAATCAGCAGATGTCACATTAAAGTTGCACTCTGTTTTACATCATCAGTGAAAAGTACTCCTCTTTGTATTTGTTTAACTTTAATTTGTATTGAAAACTTCTTTAGTTTATATTCTGATGTAGATAAAACAATATATATTTTTTTTTAAAGTCTCATCTCACAACGGGCATAGAAGGGGCATAGAAGTAATTTTTTTTTGGTTATAGAAATCAGTATTCTGACAATCAAGATGTTACTTACATTCCTGTCTTTGCATCTAAATCTAAAATATATTAGATAATTACAGCACAGAATGAAATGAATAAATTAATTCGAAGTATATGTTTGGTGCATAGAAATTTCAGGTCCATTAAAAAGATTTTTCACTTTAACACTAAAAATGATTATCAAACAATTATAATTTACCTTCATGACTTTCTGAAGGATATTTGATTTCCAGGTTCTCAAAATCCTAGAAGCCATCATCACTCTGGCAATATTCCTGCAATCTTCTGATGAAGGTGTGTTTTATATATGCTACCACTCCCTATGCCTCACAGACCTCTTCAGTCCATACTGGAACTCAGCTACTATACTCTTCTAGGCAAGGGATTTAAACTGTGCCCTTAGAGTTTTTGCACATTTATCTTCCATTGGCTGACATCTGCCTTCTCAGTGATGCTTGGCATGTTCACAACTGCCACACACAGAAAAAAAGGCTTTACACTAGTTTTAAATCCCACAGTGTGGAAGTGTACCTGCTTGCATCCCGGAGTTGTGTCCAGACAGCTATCTGGAGGCTGGCCACGTGGCTTGGCCTGCTGCCACAGGGCAAGGGTGCTGAGGAATTGCAACCCATGAGATTACATCAGCTGTGGACTGCAAAATGAACTCCATAGACTAGAAAGCTACAGTTCTCTTTTTGTTTTATGATCCTACGATGACTTTCAGGTGTGTTGGCAATCACAGCTCTTGCTGAAGGCAGTTGGGATTGAAAGTGCTCAGCTAAAAGCTGATTAAAGATCAGCTTTGTGTAAAACATAAATATTTCATAACACAGCTTTCAGCCCATTTTGAAGCAAAACCAAATGTAAGTGCTGACTAAAAACTTCAGTTTGGTATTTAAAAGAGAATAATTCCCATACTTTGATTTGTATTTTTGGAGATCACATCTGTATTTTTTTTAACTATGTATACTTGATAATCTGTGTGACATAGTCAATACAGGTGTAGAATTAGTTCTGTGGCTGCTAGAACAGGTGGAATTCTTTTGTGACATAAGCAGGAGCTCTAAAGCAGCTGTCCTTTGTTGAGGACTGTAGTCAGTCTTATGAAGCAGCACTTGTGCTAATGTCATTTCATTAGCTTTTCTCCAGAACCAGGTAGGAACAGAACTGCTGTCTCCTCACAAAGGAAACAAGCTCATCGGCATCTATCTGTGTGGCTGAAACTAGATCCTCCTTGCCTACAGGTGAGATTATTGCTAAAGGAGGAACTTTTTCTGACCATGATTATTTAAATACAGCAAAGGATGCTAGCAGTCCTCTTTAGCTGCTCTGACTACATCTCTGAGTAATATTTCCCTTGGAACCATCTCTTGTTCCAGGTATGCTAATACAATTAGATCTTAGGCATGTGTATTGAAACTGAGGTGGTTATGATGCATTTCTTTGTAGATACCTCCTTTGCTGGAATTTTGAATTCTACTAGTCAAAACAGTTTAATCTTGACTAGTCACATTAGCAGTTACTAATGAGCTGAAGTTACTTTAATGTGTTGTATCTAGTAGTGAGATGAGTTCTATGTTTTAATATATCCCTTGAATTTCTAGAACCTAGATTTTAATATCTAAAGAACTGAGCATTAAAATACAGCACTTAGTATCAAGCACACTTTTTACCTATGTGAAGAAGACCATACATATGGTAAGCTTTCCTGAAATATGTACCTGGAAAAGAAGGATCTAAAATTAGATTCACACTTGCAGGTTTGACATTTAATCAATTTCTGGTATCTTTTAGAAATATCTCTTTTCTCAGTCTTCTGTGCTCTCAAAGCTAAAGCAGATTGCTCCTTATCACTTTTTTTTTTATGTCTCTTTGTGAAACAATAGCAATTTTCAGAACAAAATGTTTCTCGGGATAGCATGTAATAAAAGGAAAACAATAAAATCAGAATTCCTAAGCTTCCAGAAAGCATAAAATTTAATTTAATTTGGACTACTTATCCCTACAAATCAATTGCATTATTTTTATGGCATTATCTTGGCTTTTGCTTTCACTGCGACTGAATGTGTGGCTGTGGTATAAATTGCCTCTCTCTGAATTTAAAAGAATTCTGCAAAGGGGCTAGGTAAAGCTAGGGGAAGGACCTATTTTATTCCCTCCGATGGGTATTTGGGGTGATTTAGAACTCCTTCAGCAAAACATCAAGCGAGCGGGGAGGGAAGGTCTTAGATCCATATTAAAAGAAAATAAAATGTCAAAGATAAGATTTTATAAGGAAGATGGGTTCAAAGACAAGACTGGGAGGTCTTGAATTTACTTATTTCTCCAAATGTGGCTGTTTGTGTAACCTGAGGTACTTTAGTTTCTCAGCTTTTATTCATATTAGAGTGACTATAGTGGTCGATCTAGCCAGCATAAAAATCTTAAAATAGGCCAAAATATAATTAACTCTCTTTTTGGCTGTCTTACCTATTGTATGCTATGAGAAGAGACCTACTGTGAGTGAAAATGGGATCCCTCTGCTTCTACTTTCTCATTTCTAGATGAAATGGAATGGGAAATGAATAGAGATGCGGCTTTGGCAAACTAATTACTTGGATCGTATTAAAGTAAAGTTTTGTTTGACTTTCAAAGTGGAATCTTTAGCATATTCCATTTGCTACATTTCTAGTTCCTTCAGTAAATGCTGGTTTTATTTTTTGGTTTTATTTTGGGTTGTGTGGGTTTTTTTGGAGGGGAAGGAGTTGTAGGGTTTTGTAGGATGTCCACATAAAGATAATTTTCAAAGTCAAAGATAATTATTTCATATCATTTCCAAGATTGCTGTTGGAAAAATGAATTTGTTGCTGATGGGAAAATGGCAGCAGCACTGTTTAGGAATTGCTTTATTTCTTTCAGTTCAATGGTATACTTAAAATTACTTTTTTTCTTTTTTTTTTCAATTGGTTCTGATGTTTGGATTGTTTTGCCCTGGACCAGAAAACTCCACTGTTTTCTAGTGCTCTTATCTTTCAGTTGCCTAATAGAAAGCCCTGCCTTTTTTAGATGGCTACAATTTTCTTTCCTCTTACTAAAATTCTCACTTGCCTCAAACCTGATAAGCAATGCTCTGTGCGTAAATGCACAGCTGATTCAACAGAATACAAGAAACCATCACTTGGTTTTGTTTTGTTGTTTTCTTTGGTTTGGGTGGGGTTTTCTTGTTGGGGGTGTGTGTGTGTGTATGTGTGTGGTTGGCTGGTTGGTTTGTTTTTAACATCCCCTATTCCAAATCTCAGAATATCTAACTTGGGGAAGCTGAGGTGCAACCCATTGATGAGGAAAAGTAATATTGAAAGGAGTAGATGGAAGAGAAACAGAACCCAGACAGCTTTGGCCATGGTCTTGCCTGCTTGGATTTTAAAAGCAGTATTGTAATGAATAGTAAAAGTGTTATGGGCTTATATTTTCTTAACATAAGTCAATGCAACTTTCATTTAAAGTGTTACCTTTTTTTATTTTAACCTTAATTCTCTCTTTTTCTCTGGCTTTTATTGTAACTTTCAAGGAATAAAACACCAAGCACATTTCTTCAGTTAGCAGTAATGGATTTCCTGATGAGAAAATTCTCAGTATTCAAAGCCTATGCCAAACATCTTCACTCTATACTATATATTGCTTATATATCATGATTGTGTGTGCGCATGTGTGTAGGCATCTGTCTATCCAGACAGATTATAATATATTTATATTATAAATATATACATAAGTATATGTGTGTATATATAAGTATATATATACACTTTGACATTTAAAATTTTTATCAGTTCATTTGTTTCATGTGAAGTCCAAGAAATTACATGCCTCAGAAAATGTAAGACTGTTGTGATTTCTTTAGCATACCAAACAATTGACTACACTACCATTTTTTTTTTTCCCCTGAGGTCCTCATATTAATTTGATCTATTTGGCACCATACTAATCCCTTTGACATCAGTAGAAATTATATCTGTAAAGTCAGCGAAAGCAAATTTAAGTCTGTGGTACTTAGAGTTAAACTTATAGCTTGGCAACAGAATTTCCAACATGAAAACCAAGAAGCAGCTTGTATCATTTATCCCATGAAGCCAGTTATTTTCCTACACTACTGAGCTAAATAAGTGGGTTTTATTAGTAAGAAGATCAAACTTCTCTCAATATGTACAGGTTAACTTTACTTCATTGTATAATGATTGTATTTTTCTCCTTTTCCCATTGGTATTTTATACCCTATGCTCTAGTATTCTAAGCTAATATATTGTAACACAAATTAGAATTTCTTGTGACTAAAGAGATTATATTCTCAATATACTTAATGAGTATGATTTTCACTTGGAGCATGGTCTGTAGGCAGCTGAAACTAGAGAATTTCATCCTGTTGATTTGAATAAATTCTGGATCAAGACCTTAACTCTTAGATAAGGAATAGGATAAGTAAGATTGCTGGCAAAACCCCTTCATTAATTTATTAATTTGTATCTGTAGGTCATAGCATCCTGATTACATCTGCACAGACAAATTGAAATGTCAGCATTTGAAAGGACACTTTTACCAATGGTTACTTTCTCATCAGGTCTGTGACAGTAGTTATTTCCTATTCCAGATGTCTGCTAAGCTTTTCAGGAAAAAAGAAACAGCAAGTGAACACTGAATGTTTACAGCGATAAGCAGGATACTGTATCTGGTATCCTTTATGAATATCAATGGTGCTCAAGCAAAATCTTTCCTGTCCAAGGGAGGCTATTTATACAGACATCTACAAGAATTTCAGGATACGTTTAACAGGTTATGCAGGTGACTCTCTCTGCTTTAACTGTACTGTGTCATTCTGTCACTTTAAATAAAATGTGGTTTTATAATGTTCCGAGTAATTAAGGCAAATCGGGAGGAAAAAATATATTTTATTTGTTTTAATTTAACAAAAACCATATGCCTTTAAATAGTTTGAGAAATCCTCTTTTAGAGATTGATGCTTAAAAAAAAAAAATCAGATTTCCAATTGATTTGCAGGATTCCTTATTCTTCTTGTGCCTCTTACCTTTCCAATTAAAAAAAAAAAAATAAAAATCAGAGGATTAAACTCATTCTTTTCTTTGTCCTGATTTGATTAGAATTCAGACCTTTGTTCATATGCTTGCAAATTAAAATATGGTAGTCATCACCATTAGCTAAATGCAACAACATGAGTTTAGCTAATTTTTTTTTTAAGAGCCTTTTTGACTCTCAAATGAGACCATTACATTATGATTTTCCTAAAGCCTAGCAGAAGTGTGCCCAAGAGCTAAAAGGCTTGAACATTTCAGAGAGACTGGTGAACAGCTCACTGCAAGAATAGCTAGTCTACTGAAACACGAGTTTTTACACGTTCATCTATTTTCTGGAATTTATCCCATGAATTGTCCAGCCATCTGTGTCTTGGACCCCTGATAACCAGAAAGTTTAAATGAACACTGAAGAGCCACATGGAACAGAGAATATGGATTGTGTGTCCCTATTATTCTCTAAAAAAAAAATAAATAAAAAAAAGAGTAGCTGAAAAAAACGTATTTTCCCGAAGCACATTTTCTCACCACATGGAGTGAGCAACTCTGAGGTAGCATATGGCTCATATGCCACTGAATGTCTTTATTTATAGATGTGCAGAATAGGAGAACTCAAATATGAAATATGGAAGAGACATACTGGCAGACTTCCTCTACAGGAAGGACTATACAATCTACATGAAGCTCAGGAGCCCTTCAAGTTAATGAGCAATTAAGGATGAAATTAATGATGCTCAGGCTAATAAATGTATTTCAAATCATAACCATAAGAACAGATTTTAGCTCTTTGGTGCTGATACCAAAATGGAAGGCTCTGAAAAATAGGAGCATTTTAACATTAAGACCACTGAAGTTGGGAAATATTTGGGAAGCTCTTTCATTCACACAGCAAATGATGTGAATGAACTTTGAAAATCATTGAAATAGCATGGTAAAGAAAATTATGGCAATAAAGGAGGATCCAGAACAGAGGGAGCAACAGAGCAACATTTCTGTTCATGCTGTAAGCATCAAAGCAGTCAGATATCTTTCTGGGGATATATGGGGAACAGAAGTTTGACTATTATAAAATAATTGTTATCACCAGTCTTTTAGTATTTTTTCCATGCTTTTCCTGTCATGCAGGATTAAGAATTGGAGGGAAAGGAAAACATATAAGGTAAGAGACTCAACAAGCACTGTTTTCTTTTTATGAACTCTGCAGAATACTGTGAATTGCAACATATTTCCTGCCATTTTTTCACAAACTGTATTGTTAATTCTTGAGAAGAGCAATTAAAAATAAACAGCAACATGATGAGGAATGCAGAGATCACTTGCTGCTGTAAGTTCTAGGTGCTATTTTCATCCTCCTGGTCAAACTTTATATACAAGTAAACTTATTCAGGCAAATTGCCACTTACCAAAATATTGGACTTAAAATTAGACAAAATTAAGCAAAAGGAAAATAAGAGTTCATCTGAACTGATTCTTTCATTAGATGTTTAAATTTTTGTTCTTTCTACTTCTGCCAGATATATTATCAGCTTTTTATTAAAGAAATTGTCACTGAGCAGACCCTAGACTGTATGCTTTCTTTGAAACTGGAGAACTAAACCATTTCACAAAGTTTTGTATGTACATATAAGTCATAAAAAAAAAACACCCAGAGAGGACATAGTAAAAGGAAAACTCAAGTCAATTCTCTCTTAAACTGTATTTCAGCGTATAGGTAAATTCAAATGATTCCTCACTTCTTTCAATGGTGAATTTTTTTCTCTAATAGCACTGGTGGTCAGACATCTCATTCTGTAGAGGAAATGGGGAATTGTTTATTTCTTCCCTGCCTACTTAGGGCTACACCAAATTTCTTGAAGTATAAGCACTGAAATCTCTAAATTTATAACTAATGGCCTGTGATTGCTGGTATCTTCTCAAAGTATGTGTCACTGGAGACCACCATCCCTTTCCAGAGAGCTAGCACACAGATAAAGGCCAGCAGCAGTCTTGCCTGTTAAAAGGTCCTGAAACACATCACATATGTAGCAACTGACATTACCCCTGTTTGTACAAGAAATATCACAACCATGTGGGAAACATTTACTGGCCCCAGCAGCAAAGACTTTGAAAATACCATATCCACTGTGTCAGTGATTAATGGGATTTACATTAGTGGGAGGAAACACAGGCGTTAGATCAGGAGATATTTATGCAAACTTCATTTTACTGTGTATTTGGCCTTGTTATGAAGTTATTTATAGGTATAATTTACTTAACCAGTGCCTCTGTGTCTGCCTTCTGTTTCAAAAATTCATCATCTGGTCTGTTGAATAATATATAATTTGAAATGGAAAGCAACAAACTATAAATGATATGGGAAGGAAGGAAAAAAAACACAGGCTGCTATACATTTTTAATAGATATGAAGCATGAAAGTGAGTGCATGTAAAATAAAAGTGAACATGGGCTTGCAAGATAGTAAACAGAAAGAGTTAAAAGATGTTTCTATTTCACAGTTTCCAAATTTCATAGCTACTGAAATTTAATGAAAGGGAATACTTTTACTATACTCAGTGTCAAGAATCTTTTATTCTGATCACTCTGCCATGCTGCAGATTGTACAGCATTGCACAGATCCCTACTTGGTGTAAAGGGCCCTGATACCTGAGTCCAGAGAAACTACATTCAGCATCTGGGGAGAATCAGACCCTTGGAAGGCATTGTTTCTGAATCAGTAGCTAAAGCTTTGTGGCTTGGACCCAGTCCTGTGTTTCCAACCTGGTCCTAGGCAACAGCACAGAAATGGTGAATGGATTTCAGTATGCTATTTAGTGTAGATTTTTGTATGCCCTTGCTACCTGAAAGAAAAATGTGCATTGTGAACAGCACAAATGCTGATATGAGCAGCTTTTGTGGTGGGGTCTCAGACTTCCAGTTTTTTGAGTCTAGCAAGTGTTCGGTAAGAAGAGGCAGCACTGGGCAAATGGGGAAATGAGATTTGGAAAAAGACCTCTTGCATAGCCTTTGATTCATCCTTACAATAAAACTGTGTTCATGTCATTGTTAGTGACAGGAAGATGAGTGTAATCCTTGTGGGATTTCTCTGTTGGTGAGTCTTAATCACTTCTCCCTGCAGGCTAGTGAAGGGCTCATGTCAGCAGTCAGAGTGCAGACAGTGATGCTCAAACAAAAATTTCTTTAAAGCCTCACTGGCAAGAGTCCTTATTTTTATTCCAGTTACTGTCAAAAGCACCAGTGAAAACTCAAAAAGTCCCCAGGCATTTTTTTGAAGTAATCAGATGGAAGATTTCTCCCAGAGGAAGATGGGTGGAGTGAGAGATGCATATTACCCTGCATTAGGAGTGCCAGTCTCAGGAGAGCCCTACACAGAGCTTTCCAACCAGCCTCTGAAACTGCAGCAAGTAACTCCACATCAAAGAGCCTTTTAAAGTGGTCAGATGGACAGAAAAGGTCTTTGTGAAGGTAACAAGCATTTAAAACTTAGAAGAAATGATGTTATTCTACTTCATGGATACAAGATCAAGAAAGCAGCAAAGGCCATATATAATGTTTCCCAAAATATTCAAGCTCAGCTGCAACATAGACTTGAGAGCCACAATTCTTGTAAACTAGTTGTCAAATATATGAAATAAGAATCACAGAATATTCATGGTTGGAAAGGACCTCCTAGATCACCAAGTCCAATCATACCATAACAAAAAAACCCCTAAAAAAACTCCAAACTCCTAAATACCCTGATCAAACATGACTTCAAAAACACAGAACACACAAATAACCCCCTACACACCTGCCACTAGAGCATGTCCTGAAGCACCAGGTCTACCTGTTTGTTAAATACCTCCAGGGACGGTGACTCAACCACTTCCCTGGGAAGGCTGTTCCAGTGCCTCACCACTCTTTCTGTAAAGAATTTCTTCCTAATATCCACTCTAAACCTCCCCTGCTGCAACTTCAGACCAGCTTAAACCCAGCTGGAACTTCTTGGTGAAATCCAAGGGTGCTTGTCTACCTTGCTGTTAAATGCTGAAGTAAAGCTGTTAACTCTGTGGTCTTAAGGAGCTCTAAGCTAACGTATGAACCTGGACATTCCTCCGCTTTGGCTTCCTTCTTGCTTCCAGAGTCCAAGCCAAAATTTCTGCTGTTTCAAAGCCACTTTGTATATTTGTTCTGAATGAAAGAACTGCTTACCCTTTTCTTTTTTTTTTTTGTCTCGCCTACCAAACCTTTCTGAGGTGAGCACAGGCTCTGAGGAACTTTGAAACCTTCCTTTGGCCAATCAAACAAATAGCACTGATAGATTTAGCAGTGTTTTGAAGTCAGAAATTTGGTAAAGGTGCATGATAACACATGGACAATTTTGAATATCTGTTGACTTAAAAGGTTGATATAGAGAGAAGAGATTTAGAGATTTAGAGAATAGTGGTGAAAATTATCAGAAATGTCATCCTGTTGAGGCTCAGTACAAAACTTCAGTATGGCTTTTTTTACAATCTCCTTTATATGCAGATGCATTAACAAATTAGTCTAACTCCTTTATAGAACTGGACTACAAAAAGTAGTGAGGTAATAGTAGAAAAAAATACTTGAAGTCTACAGGTGATAAAGTAGGGGAAGTTACATATCATATCTTCGCTAAATGCACTTAAGTAATACACTGCTTGGTGGAAAGTCAGTTCTGAAAGAGTTGTTTCTTTCCAGCATTATTTAGTGGGCTATTAAACTGACTTTCAGGAAAAGTCATGAATACAGTGCTAAACAAGACTTCTTACCAGGAATACTGGGCTCGGGACTGTGTTTCTTGACATCTGTAGTATTTCTAGGCTGCTTGTTTTGTTTTGTTTTTTTCCCCCTTCCTAGACCTTCTCTTGACATTACTGGAGGAGTACATGTATCAGTTTCAAAGTTCAGACAAAGAAGAGTTTGTTCTGAAAGATTCAGCTGCTCTGTTATGGAGACAAAAATGTAGAGCATTTTTCCCAACATTCTGATATTTCCTGCTTCTTTCCCACCACCCCAACCCTCCTTATTGGGGTGGATGTTGGTAAATAACAACAGTGATGAAAGTCCATCAGATTCTTATTTTGATTCCTGCATGAATCGATCATTTTCTTAGATAAAAAGAAGAATTTTCTGCCTTCTCTGGACACCTGACAGAGTGACATTCTTTGTGTTTGTAATCATTACTGGTATCTTATAGTATTGACACCTTATTATTATTGCTATTTTATGTGCTCCTTTTCACTGATAGTTTTATTTTAAGTGGCTGATGACAATGTAAGATTCACAATTTGATAATGTGGAATGTGTCAGTGTCTTCAGAAGAAAACATAGCTGATAGCATGCTTCTTATCTGTTTTATAGCACTTTTTATTAGAATTAAATTGCAGACTCCTCCTCTTCTCCATTCCCTTTAACATGCCAGAATAATTATGGATGAACATAAGACAAAATTTTTCTTACCTTCCGTTCTAAGCCAATTCTTCACAATGGTAAAAGGAGATGATTTGCATATTTTCATAATGAAGTACAAAGGAAGGCAGACTGAATGTGAAAGGAGAGCTATCATGGCGGTGTGCAGGGCTCCACATGCCATTAGGGTGACTCGTGGACTTGCTAGGCTAAGTCAGAAAGTTATGCAAACATCAATATACCAATGAGAGAAGTTTCTGCCTGCAGCCCCCTGTGACTCAAACTCCAGTGTTGTTTCTGTGAGTGATTATGTTTACATTTTAAGATGCATTTATTAAAGTATAAAAATGTAAATGTCCGCAGATTGGCTGCACACAATTCATTGTAGGGGGCACAAAAATACCTTTGCTTGGCTTTTTTTGTTTAATCTGAATAATTAATGAGCCTGACAATTTAATTCTGCATAATCATATTCCCGTAAGCAACTCCCCAAGTTCTCATTTATCGAATTCTGCAGGACAAGCAGAAATGGTACAAAAATAGGCATGAAACAAACCCTGGGCTCTGCTGAGTGCTGCCTGTACCTGAACTTTCAAGAAAAACAAGACATAAGTGTGAAAGTTACTCTTTCATCTTCCAAGTTACTCTTCCAGCAGATTTTGTGCTGCACATGTGAAAGACTTGGTAGTAGATTGCACTGCTCACATGATTCAGATTACTGGTGAGTGAAAATCATGAAGAACAGAAGTTAGGGGATGCAAATGGATGATGTGGCCAGTATCAACCCCTGGGAAAAAGTATATCTGTTTTGAAGACACCTTTACCTTTCCCGATGACAATTTTCCAGTTGAGAGAGACCAAACATTGTCCAGCCGTGAAGTCTGGAGATTCTCGCTCACCATTGCCCAGATACAGTTTTCTATAGTAACTTGAAATAATTACAATTACTGTTGGATTTTTACAAAAATTTCTTAAGCAGTTTGAAGATTGTTAGTGGGAGACAGTGGGATATGTAGGGTAATGGGGATTGATTAATGATCATTTATTATATCAGGGTTTAAAAGACAAGTTGCTTTGTATTGTGCCTGACTGTCCATAAAAACAAGTGCTGCACCACACTTGGTACAAGAGCTGTTCATACTGCATGGCATTAACCTTGATGCTATGCATTTCTTTCCAAGGCACAATATTAAGACTCAAGCACCAAATTTATAAATTATATATAATTAATTTTAGTTCTTACCACATTATGTATAGTGTTCGGTTATTTTCTGAGGGACCATGTATTAGGCATGCAGAATTTAGGAAAGATACCTGGTCTGATGTTTTTCCCATCTTCCTGAGCAGATGGAAGGCCCATGTATTTCTGCTCAGGTCTGTTGTCTCTGCCTTTTGTTACCAGTGAATCTCTTGGGCCAAGAGACAGACTATTCTCTTGATGGTGTGTCAGATTTGAGGAATATGTCACCTAGTTCTGGTAGCATTGTTTGTTTGGAGTGACAATTCTACAGGTCCCTGGGGAAACCTATTGTGACTCGCTTTTGTTCGCAAATGTTGTGGGATTTAAGTATTTTTTGTTGCTGTTTGGTTTAGTTTGTTCCAGAAACACCAGTTTCATGCTTCTGGGACATCAAATCATACCAAATGGTCTTGCTCGTACATTTTCTGTCTTCTTACTCTCTGTTATCTTTACTAAACAGAAGCACAAATATTTCAAGAGCCCAGAGGTTCTTACTGCATATTTCTTTTAAACAGAAACAGTAAATCCTATTTTGTAATAAAATCGTATTAAATACAGATCAGACTCTGACTCTGCATTCTTTCTATTTAAGATTTCTATTCTTCTGTCATTTTCATTCTCTACCAGAACATTGCCCACACACTATAGAGGGTATGCTTATTCAAGCTACGGATGTTTTGCACTGAGATTCTACCAGATTATCCACTCAGTGGATGTTAATGCACACCTGGACCTCACTCATGGATGAGCTAAATAGCTGCTTTACTGAAGAAACCTGGCCAAGAGGTTAGTACTCCTTGAGGTCTCGCCCCTCTATATGCTATGCCAGTAACAGACCTAACAGGTTTCTTTGAACTTTAGCGATCACATGCTTCTCCCCTTTTAATGTAAGACTTTCTCTCCATAGATCCATATATTACTGTACAAATTGTTGTAGTCTTGGAGGAGGGACAGTGCTCAAGCTGATGTATTCCTGCACCAAGCCTGTACTTGTGGCTTTACTGCAGGAAGAGTTGTTGGAGACTGAGGAGACTGTTAACAAGGCAGGTACAGGCTGGTATCTAGGACTTGACATATCATGCTGTGTCAACTTTTAAAGACTGAAAAGTATGAATCCGAAGTCTAGGACAAAAGATATTCAGACACAAGTCCATGTTGCTTCCAGAATCTGAGACATCTTTGAGATAATAATCATCAAGTGTCTGTCCACCCTTTTCCACCATCCTCAAAATAAATGCAGATTACTTGCTTCACCAGTGGCTGTCCCTAATATCAGAACACTAAAGTGCATCTGCCTCTTTTCTGCAGCTTGACTGCCCAGCATGCATGTACAAAATGGTCCTGGTGTCCTGTCTTGAACTCTTTGAGAATTCTCTGCCAAGAAGCCTTAGCGGGAGCTTTTTCTCTCTGCTTTAACCCCTTCATAGTATTTTGCCCAGGAACTGCTTTTAAGCTATGTTACAGCCTTATCTGTCTATTCTCTTATCTCCCTTGCTCTGACCCTGATTCATTGACTTGATGTTCTGGCTTGACTCAGACCTGCCTCATTACTGTGGACTTGCTGGATGATGACTGGATACTTGGATGACCTTGTTTACCATTCCAGACCTTCTGTCCTTGCTCAGGCACTGTGACGCTGTTCCTCAATCCCTACTCCCTCACATGACAGAGCAGCACCTGCCCTTGATGCTCTTTGACAATTAGGAAGAAAGACTGTCCATGTGTACCCAGAGGGTACAGCTGTGTTCTGAACATACAGACATCATTAGCCTTTACTGCTCATTATAGTCTCTATTAATCACCTCTATTAATCATCTCCAGTGACCTGTAGGACCAGGATATTCCATTCATATAACTGAAGGTTTGCTGTAGCATGTAGCACATGGGGATGTATGTTGCTTACACAATAGTAAAATCCCTGCAAAGTAGACTGAAAGCCACACATGTGCTAGTAATAAGTAGCATGAGAGGATGAATAGTGTGTTGGATGACATTATCTACCTTCTCCATGCCAAATCCAACAGCAGATTTGTAACTGCAAGCTGGTTCCATAGTGTTAAGGCAGCTAGGCTTCATGCAGACATTGCTGCTGCCCTGGCTGGTGAAATTGTGTGTAGTGGGAGAGCTCATGCTATAGCAAGATCCTCACAGGACCTTTAATGCGGCCTTTTTTTATCTTGTAGTTCATGGTAAACATCCCAGCTGCAGTGAGCAGTATCCAAACTGGAAAGGCCTTGTTCTTGCTGCAGGTTCACAACCTAGTGAGAGGACTGTGGTGAAAAATTCTGCTTTTTGAGATTCTTATGGTCATTTCTAGTAGGGCATAGATGAGCCTGAGGTTATCTTCCTCGGTCCACATTTTGCCAACCCAGCCAGTAGCAAGAGGCAGCCCAGTTGTGCAACAAGCAGGAAGAAGGTAAACAGTAAAGTAGTTCATGGCCCTTTTCATTAATCTTGTTGGTGGGGTCATGACATGTAGGGAGCATACAAATGATGTCGGGATTCTACAGGACAAGCGTTATTAAGGTGTATAAGGCAACAAGGTAGTTTTGTTATCATACACTCCTGCTAATGTGCCACATGGCCATGACCTCCCTGAGTCAAACAATCCCGAGGCTTTAGGATTACAGAGGAATATCTGTTCACGTTATTTGGTCATAGGACTGTGAAAAACTCTCTAATACAATTTTCAGAGAGCATACCCAGATACAGTCTGAGCAAGGTGACTTCAATGCCTTGGAAAATTCTTATTGCTCTGAGTCTTACTCTTGTCTCTACAAATATTCCAGATTAATTTCATCCTACATAATCTCATGACCAAACCCTTTTCTCCTTTATCTCAATCCACAATTTGAAATTATTTGCTTTGGTTCAGACCATTTGGAAAGTCTTCTAGTTTCACTTTCTTACTGTACTGTCTAATTAAGAGCACATCAATACATGTTCTTTAATCTACCAAAAGACAGTTCCTTTCAGATGTCATACTGCAGTTTCACCATTAATCTGTTAAATCTGAGTTAAAACAGTTGCATATTTGTTCTTGTGTGCCAGAATCAGATATTATTTTTATTCAGAAGACAGTATCCGTATTTTCTTCCCTGCCCCTGATGTAGGTGACCTTCCAGGTCAAATGAAACACTGAACTTTTGTCAGTTCTCTCTATCACTGCCTAAATTCTAAAAATGTGTGTTCTATAACAGCTCTGTCCTTTTGCTTTGTCATATTCATATTTTTGGCTTGCTTTCAGTCCTGGTCTATAGTCATTTAAGATCTGCAAGAGATGTTTCATTGTGTTTCATTCCAAAGTCATGCATAAGAACAGAATCACAGAATTTCTCAGGTTGGTAAAGACCTTCAAGATCATAGAGTCCAACCTATCTGGGATTGCTTTTTTGGGGGAAGGGGCTTGGCTTCATTAGCAAAGAAAATAAAAACTACTGGCATTAAGTTTAGTTCCCATGGTGTCATGGTTTTTATTACAGATATATCCAGCCCATAACATAGGTCCCATTCCCAAACTATTTTTACCCTTCCTAGACTGGGTAGATAAAATTAAATGATCTTTGCAGTGAATATTCAGAATCTGTTACTCCTTCCCTAGCAGCAGGACCTGTAAAAGGGAACATTTCTATCAGTGCCCAGTTAAAATGGAACATTTCTAGGAAAATGCTACAGACAGTTATGGTTTGGAAGAACTACTGTATACTGTCTGTCTTTTTTTTTTTTTTTGGTGATGCCTGCAAGTTAGAGGAAAATGACTTAGAAAATGGGGATTGGGAAATTATGTTGTGGAAACAGCTGGCGCTAAAAAAGGCACAATCAGTCAAGTGGTGATGTCATACTGAAGGTTCTGTATCTGGTCATGAATTGATAGATGATGGACCTCATTTATCACATATTGTTGAAGTTCTGTGATTGCACTGAAACAGTTAAGCAATACCAGCATCAAGCTAGATTAGAAAATATGATTTCTTGTTTTTCTTTGAAGTATGATAAATTAAATTCAAAACATTAAAACTTTTTTTTAAAAAAAAGATTAGCAGGGACAGAGAACCTTTGTAATGGTTTTAATTAGTTAACTATGAAGGCACATTTAATCAGTGCTATCACAGGTAGACAAGAAACATAGCCAGGAGGAGAACACAATGTGTTCAGTTTCCATGGAAATTTTCTCAAAGAAAACAGGAAGGTATGCATTTATTCCATATATAAGGTAGTAAATATTCTTAAAAACATCATAGTCACCCAGTCTAAACTAAAAAATGCAATAATAATTTTCAAATTCTAGAGCTATAAAGATAAGCAGTGTAAATTTCTAAAGACAAAGGAAGCAAGGGAAGAGTTCAAAACTATACCTGTTACTAAGTTTCCTTAGTAACAGGCACAGTCTGCTGAGTGAGCCAAAGCTGTCTTTGCCAGAGTAAAACCTATTTTTAGAAAGATCACTGCATTCTCCAAGCTCATCTATGACTTCACTGGTTAAAATGAAACATCCTATAGCGTGACAAAAGCCCCAAAACTGATGATGCTGATTATGACTATATCTACAAGTATGGATGATGCTTTTATGACTTTTTAAATTCACCTTCATTTTATAGGGATGATACTTGGTTTTGTGCAAAAAAATGCAGGAGATCCTAATGCAACAGTGGAAGCAAATGTTCTTTAGTAAGGGACACAGTTTCTGCTTGTAAAATATGAAGAAAGGGTTTTTTTATTATTTTCTTATCATCAGTGCTATATTTGTTGCTTGGATACTTAATATCAATATCATCTGTTGGTTTGTTTTGACTGAGTATATATTCATGCTTTTATATTATTTATGATGTTATTTTTGTTGCCTGCCTGCAGTCTGATCTACCATAAAGGAGTTAGGATGAAGTCTTTTACAATGTTTGCATCAGCTTAGTAATTGATTAGAAGCATTTCAGAAATATAAATATATTTTGAGCAAATTAAACAGCATTAATCCACATGTGAATGCTAAATTCTATGAGCATAAGCTGTGGAAAGTAATTAATAAAACTTAGTTTCATTTCAGTGAATCACAGTCCTTCTGAAGTCATCTCTCTTTCCTGCTGGCTATATATTAGGTTGTACATTTAATAGAAGTCTGCCAGTATTTTTTTGTGGCATTGTCGTATTTTAAAGGTGAATTCATCTTAGGTACCTTGTTGAACGAAGGTCTTATCATGAAATTTGTGAGGAGTTGCCCTTCTCTCACGTCATGGCACATGTAGAAAATAAATAATTCCCGGTGATCTTAAAACCATGGTACAAGCAGCATCAGTATAAGCATTGCCTCATCCCTTTTTTGCATTACTTAAGTAAAACGACCATTTATGCCCTATTTTCAATGTTAACACATACCACTTTGCCAGATAGAGGCTTATTTGCCTCTTATTTTCCACGATATAAATTTTGAGTCATAGTAAACCATAGTAAACAATTAGGTTTGTAATCTTCTTGCAGAGATTTTGCCATGTAAGTTAGCTACGCTGAAAACATATGAGGTTCTAAGACTTATGTAGTAATTATCTTTTGCTGTTAGGGTCTGATCCAGTTTCCACAGAAGTTAATGTACATTTTATGATGCCAATAGCAGCTAGCCATTAGGGGTGAATTGATTTAAAAAAAAAAAATAAATAAATAAGCACCATCTTGCTTTTGGATTAAAGTTGCATCATATTAAGGAGATAATTAGACTTAGTGAAACTTTATGGGTTTGTCACTCAAATGTGAGAATCATTTAAGAATACGAATTCTATTTAAAAGAAGCACAAGATCATTGTTAGTCAAAGAAAAATAGTGTTAGGTCAAAAGGCCAAGTTGAGAGTTTTGCCTACTTAAAGTTTGGGGATTTGTGCTGAAACAGAGCCATGTCTACCTTAAAAAGCACTTGTATACAAACTTCTATAGTCAGACTTTGTGACTGGACCTTTTCTTTTTGTAGTGCAGCACTGCCATCATATTAAGTAGATATAAACAACAAATATAACATGTTAACATGTGTGTATTGCATAATAGATTTGATGAAAGCATGGAGCATCCCTAGTACAGTGACAGAAAAGTGTATTTCATAGCTTCCCCAATGTTGAATTATACTGATATGCAATTGCTTGGCATTCGTCAAGCAAAAAGTAAAATCCCTACAATATGAAGGGTGTCTTAATTATGATGTTCCCATTTCAGATCATCCAGAATGTGTGTGGCACATTGATTCCTGAAATACTTCCTCTGAAGAACTAAACTCCTGTTTTAATTACCTGATGTAACCCTTCTCCAGCCCAAAACAAACATATTAACTTCTCAGATGCAGATAATGAAAACAAATCAAGAACACCTTTGTAAAATAGTAGTAGCTTCAGGAGACAGTTGCAATAAGTCCCTTTGTTTTGAAATCCTTCCTGAACATCATGACTCATCTTCTAGAGCTATTTTGGTCTCTGTCGTATGTGTGTGCGGCTGAGGTCACACAAGCAAGTAATCCAAGTAGCTGAAGCAGTGCAAGTTGTCAAAGGAATAGTTTATTACATGAATTTGCTATATAGGAATGTCTTATCATGCTCTGCCTGTTCATAAAAGGATATAAGTAGTAATCTGCCTTGGCTGCTGTGACTTAAATCTTCTTATTCAGAATCTGAGAGCACTTCAAATTCCTTCTTTAGATAAGGGAAATAAGGTAAAAATACTTAAGATGGCTTTTTATTTTATCTTGAAAGCAGGTTTAATAGTGATCAGAGAAACAATATATATTTTGAATAGAAATATATTTCCAGGTTTAGATAGTAGCTTTTTGTGTAGTAATGCCCCCAGAAGACTAGAACAGTCACTAGCTGATTTCTACACCTTCATCATCTAATTAGGAAACTTCAATATATATGCACTTGATGATAAGCATGATCATGAGTGCTTTTTTAGCTTGGATTTCAACTCTGAGGGCTTCCAAGAGTGCAAAACACTAATAACACTAACACTCATTCACTGCGACATCTGTACGGAGGTGTCGAGCCAGGGTTTGTTCAGGGCACATGATGAGTCATCTCTGGCTGGTGAAGAGTGCTGCTCAGCTGGGTGAGCAAACCTCTCTGTCAGGATCCTTACCTGCTTGGAGGGAAGCAGATGTGTCAGGAAAGGAGAGAAAAGCCCATGGTATATTCCCAAAGAAAGTGGTGTGCTTTCTCCAGATTTTAAGCTATTCATAGATGACAGTGAGAAGAATAAGAATGTACTGCTTTCAGTAGAGTAGTATCAGTGTGCCCTGATCACCTCAGACCAATTCTTACTTTTAGATGTGACAGTCTGGGAATTCCAGGAGGAGTATTATGTTTGCAAATGAATGCAAATAAAATAAAGCCTGTGATCTACGCTATTCATTAAAAATTTGGGGGTGGTTTATGTCTGACCCAGACCCTAACTTTCAAATAAAACTTAGTTGGCAGCTTGGTTTGGGGGTTTTGCTGCTATTGCTGCTGATTGCCTATTTAATTTTTGAGTTCTTCTATTTTTTCTCCAAAATCCCTAAATCCTTCACAGTGTAAAGAACTGCTAAACTCTCTAACTAAATTAGGATGAGGATTAGCGTTTCTGAAAACCCTGAGATTTTGAGATCTGTGCAAGGACTTTGTTGGACTCTGATCAAAAGCACATCTCTAGGTTTAATTCTTTTCACCAGTGTCCTGGGAATAACGTTCAATGGGAAGCAGGTCACATGGCCAGGATCAGCAGGCCAAGTGCTCCATCTGCTCTCTGACGTGTTAGGCTCTCTCACTGTTGCTTCCAGGTCTTGCTGTAATGGACATCCTGATCTTATCATGGCAAAGTTGTGAAAAGCAAAAAAACAACAAAACACACACACACAAAACCCAACCAACCAAACAAACCCAGAAATGTTTGTCAATAAACAGTAGAATAACCAGGATAAGCTTATTAAAAGTCTCGATCACAAGGTCATCTGGATGCCTTGGAGCCAGCAGTTAATGTAGACAAAAAGGTATTTATCAAACAGTAGCAAAAGTCCCTTTTGGTTCTTATTCTCTTACTGCATATCACCAGTATGATTTATGATGGATGGCTTTAAAGTCTTATAAGGCTTTTTCAGAATAACTTAAAAGCAAGGTAAAAGAGTGGCTGTATATTTTTTTTAATCAACTATCTGTAGTAGAAGTCCTTCCAGTTCATGAAGGAAAGCTAACATTTGCAAAAGATTATGCTCCACATAAGTTCCCATCTATGCTATATGCAAGTGAATATATCGGTGCTGAGTCTTCCAGATTCTGAGTATTAATTTGTCCCATATACTACTGTTGCAAAAGACTGTAGAATCTAGAATAGTTCTGGCAAGAAACTTATCAAGAACTCTGAACAGACACCAAAACCTAGTTAATACTAAAAAGAACAACATATGTTGTACCAAACTGGAGGCACTAAAGCATACCCAAACCAACCCATTCAGCTGCAGCAAAGTGACCTCAGCAGCATTCTATCAAGGGAAACATGCAAAGTATCCAAATGGTGATTAATTTATCTTAATTTTGTTGGAGTAGTACCAGGATTATATGCTAAAGGAACAAGGACATTTTTTTAACATTAAACCACCTAGGTAACACCTTTCACTCGTAGAAACTCATTGTCCAGTTTCTAGCTAATATCAAGACAGCACACATAGGCTCTAGGAGGCAGGGATAACTTGCCCTGCACTTGCTATGATTCTCTCAAAGATGTGCACTTCACAGTAAAATGACAGATTGGTATTGGTATATCCTGCTTCAAAATAGATAAATAAAAGTTAGAATACAATCAGCAAGAATATACTTTTTCTAAGGTAGAAAAATATAAAAATTCTTCTGCCTAAATTTCTTGTTTACCAGACCTGATATGTACAGATCAAGCTGAAGAATCATCTTTGCTGTCTGTAGCACTGATATAAACAGCTCTAAAGTAAGCCAGTAGGAGCTTTAGCTTTGGCATTTACTGAGTTTTCAGATCTTGACCAGAATGCTTGTCTGGCAAAGCTCTGGCATTTTAATTAATGCAAATTATAGATAAGGTGCAATGGAAACACAAATTGTTGCTGTTCATTATTGCACTCTACTACAGAAATTTGGGAGCTGAAGTTTAAAGGAACCTGCTGAATGCTGTAAGAACACTAAAAATTAGAGATTTTTGCAGAAGCATTGACTGTCAGTTAACAAGCTCATTTTTGTCTCAAGGGAAAATAGATTTTCCATCTGTAAAGATTGTTTTTATTTCCTCACAGCGTGCAGTTCTATAAATTGCATGCAAGAGACTTGGTTGGAATTTATAAATTGCTGTAGCCTTTTATTGTGTTTTATGCACTTGTAAAACTAGAATGGCTACTGTAAGTGAAGTAATATAGTAGTCATTTTCTATGCAATTTAATCTAATGTTTGATGAGAACTTATCACATGATTGAACATTAATATTCTTTCCTACTATTTTCTGGTTTAGTATTTCCTTTCTAACACTAAGTTCATTGACATTCTCCCAGTCACGTTCAAGGTTATTCATTATGTGATGATTACTGCCTACCTTCAACTCACTTTTGGAGAATTTCCAATCTCATGCAGTTACAGTGTTTGGAGAGCCCTTTGAGAATGTTAGTTTTGCAAAAAACTAGAATATGTGTTTCTTCAGCACTGTAGAAAACTCCTGGGTACTAGTGAGACACCCTGTACCTTCCACCATCACCCCACATGACGAGCTGCAGTGATAACTTTCAACAGCACAGCTGTAGCTTTTTTCCGTGCCGCTACCCAAGACTGATCTTGAGTGAAGTTTCTAACTTTAACACAGGCCTTCAAGGGCTCCTCTACACCACTTCTATCCCTTTCTGTCTGACTTTTATCCCAATATACTTAAAGGTATTTCTTGAAATGGATTTGTGCTAAAAATAAGGACCATTGAACCCAAATGTGCCTTAACTCTATAGATTCGATTTGCAGGGAACATGTCTTTCTGCACTGCCAACTTTGTGATTTTAAGCTGAAGTCTCCTGACATTTGCTGTATAAGTTAATGACCCATCTCTTGAAGACTGGTGATTGTAAGACTGTCTGCTTTCATTTAGGTGAAATCTCTAGGCGTGTAACTGCATGGCAAATTTGAAAACTTACTGTCTTCACTTTACATTTTCAGAAACAGAGACAGAAGCCTTCCAGTTAAAAAATAATGTAGGCTTTTTTAATAGAATTGATTTTTGTCTTGTGGAGTTTAGAGGTCTCTTTTGAGGTTATGGATTTCTTATTAGCATTTTGGATTGTGGAGTGTTTTCTAAGCTAAAATCTTGGCAAAACAACACATTGCCTCTATTGTCATATTTTTGGTCACTTTTGTCCAAGTTATTAACTCCTGAAAATTGCTTTGAAAAATCTTTCAGATTACTACTTCTTGTTAAGTCAGGCCATAAGTGATCAGAGTTAGCATAACATATTGATTAGCCACCTGTGCCATGGAACCTGATATGAAAATCAATGGTATTAGATTTTTCAGAAATTGAATGAAATGAAATGGAAATGCATTGGGTTTGTCAGCTGAACTCTTTGCTTTTCATCAGATTTCCTGTCTAAAACAACATCAATGGTTTTAAGCATAAAGAAACTAGAATACAGATATCTGACAGGAAAATCCACAAAAAGGTGCTGGAAGGAAAGGAAAACTGAGAAAATCAGAGTATCAACTTCAGAAAACTGAGTAGTGCCAAGAAGTCAGAACTCTTGGTGCTAGCACCCTGCCCTAATGCAAAGAGTGGCAGCCATGTTACAATAAAAAAATTTTCTCTTCCAAGGAAACTTTGATTTTTTTTAGCTGGAGCTGTTTTAGTACTTCACAGAAATAAAGCAGTGGGAGGTAAAGGATGCTCCACTACATACATATATTCTCCAGTGATACTAACTTTTGACAGTTTCCTTGTAATAACTTTCTATACCATCCCTCTTCCTAATCACTATACACTGAATGCCACAAGTATCTGGCATCTGGCTCCTGGGTGGGGAAAAAGGCAGAAAAGACCCCAGTCTGCTTTGAAGAGGTCAGAAAAAAGTCCAAGTTTGGAGAGGAACTCCTCTGGTATAAACTAGCATGAAGTTAGTGTTGGAGAATGCCTGTGTGTTTGCAGCCTGATCCTTAGGGCACCTAACTGGCAGAGAAAAGACCTTGGTTAAAATGCATGCTCTATGAGGATACATGAATCTATGGATGCCATCACTGAATTTTTTAAAAAATAACATTTTTAAAAACACTAAACCAGATATAAGTAGGCTTTCCCCTTTCATATGAGTTCATTACTCATATGGTTATAAGTCTGGGATATTTCTTCTCTGTTGTCTTTCTAGCCTTCTAACCTTTGCATTTTAAGAATATATCTCAGATTATCTTGGGTCAGAACCTTACATTTAATCTGACAGTGTTCCTTCTGTTTAAAACCAAAGCTGAAGCTTTAGCTCCTCCACTGTCTTGTCCTAGCTCCAGTCATCATGTCATGGCAATTGTTACCTTGTACTGGCAACAAGTCCACTCTGCTAAAGGGTAGCAAGGGGACTATTCTGTTTCAACCACGGTTATTCTAAGCTTCCCATGACTTTCTGTGCATTCCTACTGGCACCAGGAACAGCAGAGTTTCTCAGCCTCACCAGTAGCTGGCTGCAACTTCACAATACCAAGAGGGTGTTCAAACAGTATATTCAGCAAGTACAAACAACCTCATTTGAGTATTCAATTACTGCTAGCTGAACACTGACCAAGCCATGGCAATACAGAAGAGACAGTGATACTTAATGCTTCATAGCTTGCTCTTTTTATCTTGATGGACTTTTTTTTGTTTGGTTGGTTTGGTTTGGTTTTTTTTGTTTGTTTGTTTGTTTGTTGGTTTTTTTTGTTAACAAGGAGGTATATGATGATGCAATATAATGTAATCTAACCATTTCTTCCTCATAAAGTTTCAATCTTCACTACCTGCATAATCACCACTGTTTTGAAGAGAGTAGCATGTTTGTTGAAACAGCAGAAGTACATGCAAAGTGATTTTGTAGAATAACTGTAACAGCATTAGTCATGTACTAGCAAGTCACATAGAAATGAGTTTTCCATATGCCTCCTATCTTGGAGTCCAGAGGATCTGGCATTTGTATAGGATGTCTCAGGAGTAAAATGTTTGCTCACTGCTCAGAACCAGAAAATGGCCAGGAAACATTCACAATACCTGTGACCAGAAAATAATTAAAATAGTTATAGATGGAGCTCTGGAGATAGGATGCTCCAGAGTGTCCTTGCAGGCAATGTTAAAAGACCACATCTAAGGAAATCTCCTACTGCACAGATAGAAAGAAGATACTGAAATGTTAATTTTCAAGAAACATTAACCACTGTAAAGGAATCATTTTGCAGATGAAAAAGTAAATTGAAAGATTGTATTGGATGAAATGTAAATGGAGAGGTGAGTGAGAATGTCATCATGCTTCATGAAAAAACCTCAAATGTTCCTAAGGAAAGAAAGTCCAAATTTGTCACTCTTCCATCTCTACCAGGTCAGTCAGTGTTCATAGGCATGGCTGCTGGCTGCACAGGGCATCTCACCAGCACCCCAATTTCAACCTTTTTTGTCTGCCTTTCTGTGCTCAGTCTGGATGCAGTCAGTGCTGTATTCTGAAGAAATAAGAAACAACTTGTGTTCGTCATGGCTGAACAAAATTTTGAGAGAATATTAAGAGGGAGTAAAAGAAAGGAGCTGGTGCTACAAAAGGAATTGAAATACAAAGCAGCAAGGGGGGATAGGAATATCATCATTCACCATTGTTGATGAACAGTGAGCAATAGGAAGAATTAGAAAACTGTTTTACTCTCTCAGGTCACTAAAAGTCACTTTTACAACTAGAAATTTATGGATATGTATGAATCTACATCTACCTTTAAAATATGCTGCTAATCCTGCAACACATTTACAATGAAGTCTTGTTTCACCAATAGAATAAAAAGAGGGTGACTTTTGTAAACAGATAAAGAGTCCCAATTTCTATGTTTCAGTTGATCCTTGTGCTCAACTGTGTTTCAACTTATCCCTGTGCTATGACCAGAAAGGAGTATTTTTAGTGTATCATAAATATGTATGGCTTATTTACTCCTTTATTTTCAAAAGAAATCTTAGTGTCCTCTGCATGAATGGATGTGAGTGCTATAGAAAAATGAAACGTTTTCCCAACAGAATTCATAAATACTAAATTTTGCAGCAAGCAGCCATTAGTCTTAATACTTGCAAAATCATTGGTACCAAAAAGTGTTTTTTCTTTCACAACAGTAGGTGCATGATACTTAAAGACTCAATGCTGAATCTGTGTAAAACTTCACTGAGAGAAAATTTTTAAAACTTCTGGAGAAGCAGAGGAGCAAATGTGGCTAAAATACAAAGAACAGCCCACAGAAGACCCTGCAGCAATGACAGCACTGCCTTTGTAACCTGGGAGAGACAATACCACTGGGGACATCATTATGCAGAGGCTGGTATCCAAATGCTTTGCATCTCCTTATAAAGAAGCAGCAAAACAAAGTTATGGCATGGACAAATCTCTAGGACCTCAGCACAGCCTGCATCACCTCAGAAATATGTAATCCCTGCTTCAGCAACCCCCTAAGAGATCAATTATGGAATTCTTTGAATAATAAAATTTAAGTGAAACTTCAGACTCAGCTGCTACCTTATATTACATTTAATTTAAGTCCTCAGAAATACTAGTTTAGACAGAGGCAGTGGCACAGGAAGGGTAAGGGTACTTTATAGCCTATAGTTTATAGGGGTCTAGTTTGGCATGAATAAAGTAGGTATCATGCACAGAAATGCTTCAAAAGTCTCCGGTTACTGTGCCTGTGATATTACTGGTTTTGACCACATAATCATAGAATCATTAGGGTTGCAAAGGACCTCTAGGATCATCAATTCCAACCTTCATCCTAACATCTATCTATCCATTAGCTCATAGCCTCAAGTGCTACATCTACTTGTTTTTTAAACACCTTCAGGGATGATGACTCCACTACCTCTCTGGGCAGCCTGTTCCAGTGCATAACTACTCTCTCAGTGAGGAATTTCTTCCTCATATCTAATCTAAATCTCCCCTGATGAAACATGAGGCCATTTCCTCCCGTTTTCTCATTAGTAATTTGGGAGAAGAGACCAACACCAGCCTCGCTACAACCTCCTTTTAGGTAGTTGTAGAGAGC